>WAAB01022159.1:262158-281031 GCA_013389865.1 Piaya cayana | reverse complement strand
AGTCACTTTGTCATAGAAGGCGATCAGGTTAGTTTGGCAAGGCCTGCCTTTCGTGAACCCATGTTGACTGGGTCTGATCACCCGGTTCTCTTCCAAGTGCTTCATGATAGCACTCAAGATCACCTGCTCCATGACTTTCCCTGGCACTGAGGTCAGACTGACAGGTCTGTAGTTCTCCAGATCCACCTTGTGCCCCTTCTTATAGATGGACACGACATCAGCCAGCCTCCAGTCCAGTGGTGCCTCCCCAGTCATCCAGGACTGCTGGAAGATGATGGAAAGGGGTTTGGCAAGCACATCCACCAATTCCCTCAAAACTCTTGCCATAAGCTGAAATCTGAGAAGGCACTTGGTATCTATTATATCACTCCTGAGTTACAAAGACAAATGACAGTATTCTGTTCTGGCCTATAGACTACACTAGATCACGTGCTCTGCAGTTATCTTACACAAACAGAGGAGATGTGCTATGCTGCCTATAGCTGCTAAAAGGGAACTAAACCTAAAAGCATCAAAGATAGAAGTTTACATCATTTTCCATCCTGGGAAATGCACTGTTGCACTGCACTACCACAAATAACTGGTGTTATACTTTGTGGCAAAACACTGAATATCTGGCATGACTTGAGAAGCTTATTTTGAAAACATGTTTTAAGAAGATGTCTGGATTTAATAAGCTTTGAGCGTTTCTTCCCAGGCATTGGTTTCATTTGGTGGAGAGTAGGAAAGGAACTGTGTAGCTCAGTATTGTCCAGTCTCAGCTACAGCAGGAGCCAGGCTCATCTTTGGGAACATTCATGATTTCCCATCTTTTTTTTCTACATGTATGTTTAGAAACAGCCATACCCTGTTCTGCTGAACATCCCGTTTCTGTCCTCCCTCAGTACACACAGCAGTCATCCACTCCACCCTGCACAGACACAGCAGGCTACTCTATCCTCCTGTTGCTCTGTTCCTATTCTGCCTTCACACCTTAGGGAAGGTAATGTCCGATTCCTCCCCTTCCTTCCAGCAGGATCATACCTCCTCTCCACAAGCTGTGGTCAAGATTGAACAAACTGAAGATAAAACAAAATATTTGCATAATTCATAATTAAGGAAAATAGCCCTATGGTTTAGTGCAGCTGTTCACTGAGATCACTGATTAGTGCTCTCATGTCAGCTAATTGTAAACAAAATACAGGAAAAGAAATAAGATGCATCTCAAAACTCGCAGGTTATATACCCCATTTTTAATACTTGGGAAGTGCTTACACTCTATGTGATCTTGAAGGACTGAAGGAATGGCTGGCTAACAGATTTACTAACAAGCTTCACACAAGGTCACCGTGTATGTGGGAAACACCAGGAAAGAAGTGTGTAGAAAAAGGGTTAGTAAATCATAGCTATACATGCGACAGCATGAAAAGACACATAAGAAGATAGTGATTGGGTTTGTAATAGGGCTTTGAAGATAAGGATCAGGGTCTTTATGATAAAGAAATTACAGGAATCAAAGGAGCAGGTATATAGTAAAAATGACAGGCAAAGAAAGTGAACCTTGCAGCAGTGTATTGAATAAATGAGAGAAAAGTCAGATAAAGACTTTGCAACTGAAGACAAAAGAGGTGGAATGAAGATTTTAGCAGGCTAAACGTCTATCCTATGTTATTGATTTAATGGCTCAAATGCAAAATGTAGTTTTGTTGTAGCTATGATATCAGTTTTATGACCTTAATTGTCTTCAGCTCATTGCCTTTTTGAACTAGGTAGTGTTCCATTGAGTCTTTTTTTATACTGCTTAGAGTATTCTTCCTCTTTAATTGTGCATATTTAGTAAAAAATCCACATCTGCAAGAAGCAGTTTTCAAAACATGCTCATAGAGTGGGGTTAGCCCCCAAGAAAATCCCTAGACAGGAGTGACAGACTGAGCAAATGCAAGGCTTTCCAAATAATGCAGTTACACTACCAGCAGCAACAGCGCCCTGCTTCTCTTTCTGCATAGTAAATGTGCATTAAGCCTGACCTGGAAGAACCATTTCTTTGGATATGTAAGTCTCCAGGCTTACTCAGTTCTTGCCCTCCCTGTTGAGACTGCCAACAGCATTGCCAATTAGTGCCAATCCTGAAAGCAAATTGTAATATGAATAGACCTTTCAATTTTTAATTCCAGACTTTTGCACTGGTGGTGTATAAATGTTTCATTAGCGCGCTTCTATACGAGGTGGTTCATTCACTCACATTTCTGCCTTAACTCTGGGGAAAAAAGGCTGTCTACCTGAAGTAATAGCAGAAAACAGTCAAACAGGAGCTTGTGCTTTTGCGTGCTCCTCCCAGCTCTAACAGTAAACTCTGGAATCAGAGTTCTTTTTTTGGGAATCTGGATTTATTGAAAACTCATGTTACAATGCCAAGAAGACCACCTTAAATTTTTACTTGGTGTTCTTTATTTCTACATGTGCACACAAGCAATATCCGAGATCAGGAATTCAAAAGCTTTTACTTGGTGGGGTACAGCCCATTGGAGTTAGTAGCAGGAGTACTCACTAAGGGCAACTGCACTGCTGTGTTAGAAGCAGATTAAAAAAAACACAGCAGCAGCCCTCATCTCTGGGCTGGGGCAGGCACCACCGAACACACCACGTGGTTTGAGATCCTTTCTTTTTATCTCTGAGGGTCTCCTTAGACCTTAGATTAGGGTGAATTTCCTACTTCAGAGTAAGCAGAACCCTCTTTATTAGTTCCCAAGAGAATAAATTCTGAGACTCTCTCTCACCGTTAAAGAGCTTTTTTGACAATGAACATGAAGCACAATTTACTTTCCATAGCAATTTCAGAGCATGAAGCAAGGGCATTTGAACATGCTGATTAGCTTCGGAATCATCTCAAAAGGCATTAACAGGCTGGTCATGTTACATTATAAATCCTAGTAACAATAGTAATATGCATAAACAGAAATATCCAATTCAAATCAGTGGAACACATAATAAACCTGAGACAAATACAAGGTATTATCTATTAATTGTTAATTGATTAATGTCACTAACCTCCTGCCAGGGGAGGAAAAACAGCTAGTGTGAGCTTCCACCTGCTGCAGGTGCTTTTATCAAGTCCAGATAGTGCCACCACCTTGTCAGGTAGAGATGATGTGATCAGGACTAAACAGCATAATTGCTAAAGTCACTTTTCCTGATTACTGACACTCAAAGAGCTGCATGAATCACTGTTAGGAGATATGCAGAAAATCATGCTTGGAGGAAACCTCTGGCAAATGTTTACACTGACATTTGCATTTCTGATACCTTCAGGGTAAAAAACCAAGAATTCTGCCCAATACTCTTTAGGCCTTAATATAACATAGAGTATCAGGAGGTTGTACAGGAGAAGGGGAAAACAGAACCCACTGATCCCTTTTTCAGGTCTCCCTCAGGTCATTGCTGTGGGGTTATACCACTGTGACTAAACACAAGAAACCTCTGCTGTCCATTTCAGGGAGATTCAGGGAGTTTGTGAGGCTGTGTGCTGGTAGGGACAAGCGGAAGCAATACCATCTTTATTTGACTTTAGACAGTAGAGTGTACTTCCAGTACCGTGTGCAGACTTTTTGCACAAGTCTGCTGAAGGAGGTGCCAGATTTCTTGATGGATAACCTTTGAGCAAGAAGCCTTCCACAAATTCTCCCTCACCTTCACAACATCTGTCTATCAGGGATGTATAGCAACATGCTAGCAGCAGGGAAGAGCAGTGTGAGCTTGGCACAGGCCTGTTACCAACTGGCATGCAACAGGAAGGTTACTCATTCTGAGAGCTCTGTTCCCAAATTCACATTGTGTTTTATGAGGTTTGTTTTTTATAAAAAATGCAAAGTCACTGCTATGGCTATCATAAATTAATGGCAAAAATGTTGCTTCTTACAACACATTTTGACAAAGACTATCATTGTTCCCTTGCAGTTCTGTAATCAGAGAAGTAGGAAGGGGAGGATTGTTTCTCATTTTACTATGCAGTATCCTAGTGTTCAGTCATGGGCTCTTACAAAGAACAGACAGGAAGAGATAGTCCAGACTCAGGACGGTAACTGCAGATAACTAAAGCTCCAGATGCAGATAGAGTAGGGAGAAGAGAGGCTCTCTGGAACCCTTCCTGTGCTGTGGTTATGTAGGTCCAGCTGAGAGGTGCAGTCAACTGTGGACTGCTAAATATAATCTAGAGCTGCTTGACTGCATCCTGTGGTGTGTTCTGGTCACTATTTTTAGCATTCCTGAAACACGGTTTAACGTTTAGCTCAACAGAAAGAACATAGACTTAATTTACACCTGCATGCTGAGAAATGCTTGATTTTCCAGGCTCGAGGGGGTAGTGGACTTCCCTGGACTAGTTTAGATACCCTCTTTTGTCTACACAGCATCCTTTCTGTAAATGTTAAGGTCCTAGTTGACAGAGTTAGTGTGGGCTGCAATTTTTTTTGGAGAGAAATCCTCCTCAGCAAATGCTACCCAGAGCCTCTTTGAAAAACAACATGAAAATGGGGAATGAATATGTGATCCAGTGATTGCCCTGAGCTGTCAAACTTTCCAAAGCTCCATGGCAACAACTGAGGCAGAAACAGGTTTGAGGCAGCCCACAAGGTTTCTGTAAGTTCTGCCTGCCCTTATCCCAGGCCTCACAGTAGAGCAGGCATAGTGTTTGGAGAAAAGCTGTGATTTTTTTTCTGAGAAATAAAGCATTGTGTGAAAGACCTGAAAATGGTGTCAGAGTATGTATATACTATAGTTTTGTTTGTGCAGACATTCTTGCTTACAGAAAGAGTAAAAGCTAAGTCCTCATTGTACATGGAAGTAGGATTAATATTCTGAGTTCCACTCTGTTCTGATCTGTCTCTCATTAATAACTAGGGCACTTTTCTCACAAACTCAAAATTTCATCACTTTAAAGCTAGGGAGAAGTTACAAGCTTAAGAAAATACATTCAATTTATAGATTCAAAAGCTAATTTTTACCTACTCTGTCTACCAGAACTTGAACCATTAAAAGTGGGGTTTTCAAAGTACTGCTTTACTTCTTTTTTTGTAAGATTTTAATAGCAAAAATAACATCTTTTGTGGCCCACTTCACATTTTCAAAGTAAAATCATATGCCATGGGGATTTAATTTCTTTGTTCTATTATTCTTATTTTTCACTCACCAAATTTGTGTCCTCCCATGTATCAAAACTCAGCCCTGTATTTCCATAACAAGACTCAATAGGGAGTAAATTCATTGTTGTAACCATCATCTTCACTATGGCACAAAAACTTATGTGAAATGAAGGTTTCCTAAAAATGGTAGAATTCTCTGTTTACATTATCTTCACTGAAGCTTGTTCCTGTCAAGAAAGATGCTTGGCCTCTAGATCTTGTGTATCTTTCCCAAGGCTTTATGCATGGCATGACATAAGGGTTAAGTACAAACTCGGTGGACTCTACATCAAAATTTCACCTCTGACTTGTTAGACTAATTATATCAATAGCAATATTCTGTGACCATTAGTATACTTTGCTGAAAATGTTACATTTTCATGAAAAGCATACATTTTTCAACTTTAATTCTAGGTTGTAATTGTCTGATTGCAGTTTCATACTAAGACAGGTCTAAAAATAAATATTTTAAAGTAGCGTTTTGGAAGCTGAAGTTAACAAATCCACATACTTAGATTCACTTCCTGCTGAGATTTCAGTGCCATTTATGCAAGTAACTGCCAGTGTAAAAGAAAAATCCCACTTAGCAGAGGTGTAGGAAACTCAGCTTATCCAAACATTGCATGTTTAAAATTCAAGCTTTTCATTTTTATGTTCCATATTGGAAGTAGTAGTCAACACTTTAAAAAGTAAATGTCTTAAATTAGATTCTTAAGCATGTACAAAAGAGCTTTAAAGACCCTTGGAAATCTGAAACCAGGTTAATTTTATGTATACAGCTAATTTGAGGTAGGTAGCTGTGAAAATAATAGACATGCTCACCTGGCCAATATGAGTTGTGGAAAAGATTAAAGGCAAGTGCCAGATGTCATCCCCACCATAGAGATCAGTCTAGACTCTGGAAACCCACCCAAACTGTCAAATGTATTAAGCAAAGAAGTTTTTCTCCCAGACGAAAATGAGTAAGAGCTTAATAGTAATAATAATTAGGTGAAGAAGAAGAAGAAGGAAGAAGGAAGGAAGAAAAGGAGAAAGGAGGAGAAAGAGTATATTTTTATAATAATATTTTGAAGTGATGCAAGATTTCTATGTATAAATGCAGATTTCTGCAGTTGATTTAACAGTCTATTTTTGATGTCAACAGCACAGAGCAAATTTTCATCTTCTCAGTATTACTGTCTTTTTTCTTTTCCAAGAAAGTCTCTCTAAATGTTGTTTTTTGTGCTCCAGATTATCTTTGTGTATGTGACATTTCATCTTTCTAGCCTGTTTATGTAAATGGTGTAAGAAACCTGAAGTACTTAAGCAAACTTGTCTTTGTTTATTAAGTGTAGAGAGCTTACTCTTCTCCAGAGACAGCTTCTCTCTGTCTTAGCTAATGAGTATGGTTAGAGGCTGCACTGATTCCCAGACCTGAGACATGGTAAACATATTCTGATTGAAAAATATAATCATACTCATTTATAGAAAAGCTGTGTGTATGAATCACTGTCTCAGCCTAAGGTTTGCCAGCACATTTTAAGAAGTATATCAAAATTAATGTATTGAAAGAATACTCCACTTTTCATTGCAGGCTGTAATATGGTAGCAGATTTGCCAAACACTTTCTGCATTGTAAAAGTCTGTTTTGGGCTGCTCATAATTATGCAAAATTACACTCATTCAAGGTTAAGTTTCCTCTGATGACAATTTAGTTGAGGCGGTTGTGGTCAACCATGTTTTTTCTGTTGTTATTGTTGTAGCTATATATTTTGTCCTGCCATTCAACACAAAGTTCCTGTGCTTTTATGCCTTAGAACCAGAACCTAAATCTGATGGATCACCTTGCTGTTAGGGATGTGATTTGACCATCCTTATGAGAATCTAGCCTAATTAGATGGCAGACCTATTTTAGCTTATATAGGACCAGTGGAAACATCTTTGCATAAAACAGACCCAAATTTTGTCTGAAATGAGCCTGATATTCACCCATGGATAAAAGTCATAAAGCCTGACAGAGGCATTCAGTGACACCACTTTTCAAAATACTGAGAATTGTGGGGGATTGTCTTTCCCGGGCTTTCTTTGCACTTGCTAATGAATCCATGTAGCAAAGGGTATGAAGATCCAAGCTGGAGGGAAGTGAAAGGAGCAGAAGCATGGAAAGAATGGAGTTTAGGCACCAGAGACAGGCAGGAAAAAGAGCAGAAGGTCAATCTTAGCAAGAATGTGAAAGTGTGGCAGGTGTAATGTGTATGTGGAGAAACTGCTGGAAAGAAGGAAGAGGAGGATCTCAAGGAAGAAGAAAGAGAAGTAGGGGGCCAAAAAAATGCTGCAGTCCATAGAAGAGAGGGATGGAGAGTTGAGGCTGCCTCAGGTATAACCTGTACTGGCATCTGCAGATGATCCCAAAATCTCACACTGTCTGTTCATGCTCCTGCCAAGCAACTGGTGTGAAACCTTAGGAGTGGGTTGAGACCAAACAGCTGTGGCGAATCTTTTACATAAGGGGTACATGTCTTACCTGCTGCTGGTTCATTTGCACAAAAGCTAAAAGACTCCTCCTTGTGGTGGACTAGCTCCAGCTGGCAGCATCCCCAGCACCCACCCCACCTGACTGCTGTGGGGTGTGGGGTAGCTGAAAGCAGCAAGAACCCAAGTGAGAAGGTTGGTGGGTCCGGACACAGGCAAGGGAGATTGCTTGCCAATTGCGGTCATGGGTGAAACAAACCTAGGTAGAATAACTGAGTTTCTCACCACTGAGCAGTGAATTGCTGATTGGGGAACAGGGAAACAGATGCTCAAACACTTTCCCCGCTCTGATGCCTTTTCCTACATACCCATCCTTGTAGGTTCAGGAGCACGGCCAACATGGTCAGCATCACCCCGCTGGCCACAGAGATGGAGACTGGGATGGGAGAAAGGGAGGGTTTGTAGAAGCAGACTGGGTTGGTTTTCCGTAGTGCATCCTGAGTGCATGTTTGAATAGGAAAGCACCTGAATTTAGCAAATATCCAAGCTGAAGTTTCCTGGGTAACCTTGTCTTGGCCCTGCCACTGTGAATGTGCTCCATGGTGGTCCTTAAGGATGGGTTCAGCATCCAGCCTTACCAGAAATGCCCGGCCCCGCTCAGTGCACCGTGAGGCTATGATCTGGGAATCTGCCAGGCTAAGGCAGAGGTGCCTCTTCATCCATTGGTGGAAGAAGCTGGGAATTGTTTTGTGAATGGTGAGGGGGATGAATGAACAGCATGCACCCATAGAAGAAGGAGAAGGTAGGCAAGCTCCTTGGGAGCTGGGAGAAGAACAGAGATTCCTGTGTGGGGATTACATACAAATATTCCCAATCTGGTGTTTCTTCCCTGTGCTGTGTTACTTCAGCAGTAAATATCCTTGCTTTGCTCCATGGCTGAGCTTTACTGCATGAAGCTGTTTCCAAATTATTCAAATACTACTTAATTCAAAAGACAACTGGAAACAAAATAGTTGCAAAACTAAAAATTGGATCAGAATATCTTGGAGAAGTGTAAAGGATATTCTTTCTTTTTTATTTCTTTCCCAAAGACAAAGTTTAACCTCAGTCGGTAACATTAAAAAGAAACAGAATTGGAAAATCCACTAATTTCTAAATAAGCCATACTGAGCACTGTGAAAAATAAGCCTGTTGCATCTTCAGCCAGGCTCACCCAGTGTGTCTCCATCAGCTGAAACTCCTGTTTCCTCTGGATAAAGATAAAATCTATTTCACTCACAGAACTGTTGCAATAAGAAAGTAATTCATTAAGAAACACTCTTGTGTTGCAGCAACAAATGTCTCAGAAAACACCAGGCAAAAATTAATAATACTCTGTTCATAAGTGAGGACTGGCTGTCAGGCTTGAGGTCACCCCTGAGGCAAGAGAATATAAAGAAACATTTAAAAAGACACCCTCTCATCAAGCACTTCATACGTAACTTATAATGAGAGTCTGTTTTTTAATATTGTAATAATTCATTAGATTATGTCAGTTGCCCAGGAAGCCTCAATTCTGACCTACTCAAAATTAATTAGTTTATTTAGTGATTTTAAAAGTCCTTTTAGTATTGTAGCATGCAGCACAATACATTCTCATATAAACTCAAGAGATGCTATAGTGAGTAAACTGTCTTAGCCATAACTTTAAAATTAAAATAAACAATTATTTCCTATAATACAATCAACAGTGAAGAAAAATACGTACAGTGACTTCTTGGATAACAGTTTAAAAGGCTCTTTCAACAGCCACAATTTCTTGTTTCAAAAAGAATGTTTTCAAGTTTTCAAGTTTTCAGAACTGTTTTTAATAATAATTTAATGTCTGACATTTTTTCTCCTGTTGCAATGCTTTTAATGTCACAATTGGAACTGCTTGCAAATATAGGGGAACTTTATAAGTATAGTAAACCACTCTAACACAGATCTAGATCACGATGGATTTAGTAATGACTTCTAAAATGAGGTTCCAGACAAATCAAATTATTAAATGCTTTATCTAGTAAATATAAATATATATAGTCAATGACATAAAAACTAAATAAATATTGGAAACGTTACACGTTTTGTAACCGTCTCTTTGTCTCTCCCTTCCCACTCTTGGTTCTCAGCCTATGGGGTTAGTCTCAGGGTTTTTTGTGTTGGACCTCATATGTGGCAAATCAGAGCATCACTTGGTTGGAAAAGACCTTTGAGAGCATCATATCCAACCATACCTGTCTGTTACTATGCCATATCCCTGAGTACTTTATCAACCCATCTTTGNAGCATCACCCCGCTGGCCACAGAGATGGAGACTGGGATGGGAGAAAGGGAGGGTTTGTAGAAGCAGACTGGGTTGGTTTTCCGTAGTGCATCCTGAGTGCATGTTTGAATAGGAAAGCACCTGAATTTAGCAAATATCCAAGCTGAAGTTTCCTGGGTAACCTTGTCTTGGCCCTGCCACTGTGAATGTGCTCCATGGTGGTCCTTAAGGATGGGTTCAGCATCCAGCCTTACCAGAAATGCCCGGCCCCGCTCAGTGCACCGTGAGGCTATGATCTGGGAATCTGCCAGGCTAAGGCAGAGGTGCCTCTTCATCCATTGGTGGAAGAAGCTGGGAATTGTTTTGTGAATGGTGAGGGGGATGAATGAACAGCATGCACCCATAGAAGAAGGAGAAGGTAGGCAAGCTCCTTGGGAGCTGGGAGAAGAACAGAGATTCCTGTGTGGGGATTACATACAAATATTCCCAATCTGGTGTTTCTTCCCTGTGCTGTGTTACTTCAGCAGTAAATATCCTTGCTTTGCTCCATGGCTGAGCTTTACTGCATGAAGCTGTTTCCAAATTATTCAAATACTACTTAATTCAAAAGACAACTGGAAACAAAATAGTTGCAAAACTAAAAATTGGATCAGAATATCTTGGAGAAGTGTAAAGGATATTCTTTCTTTTTTATTTCTTTCCCAAAGACAAAGTTTAACCTCAGTCGGTAACATTAAAAAGAAACAGAATTGGAAAATCCACTAATTTCTAAATAAGCCATACTGAGCACTGTGAAAAATAAGCCTGTTGCATCTTCAGCCAGGCTCACCCAGTGTGTCTCCATCAGCTGAAACTCCTGTTTCCTCTGGATAAAGATAAAATCTATTTCACTCACAGAACTGTTGCAATAAGAAAGTAATTCATTAAGAAACACTCTTGTGTTGCAGCAACAAATGTCTCAGAAAACACCAGGCAAAAATTAATAATACTCTGTTCATAAGTGAGGACTGGCTGTCAGGCTTGAGGTCACCCCTGAGGCAAGAGAATATAAAGAAACATTTAAAAAGACACCCTCTCATCAAGCACTTCATACGTAACTTATAATGAGAGTCTGTTTTTTAATATTGTAATAATTCATTAGATTATGTCAGTTGCCCAGGAAGCCTCAATTCTGACCTACTCAAAATTAATTAGTTTATTTAGTGATTTTAAAAGTCCTTTTAGTATTGTAGCATGCAGCACAATACATTCTCATATAAACTCAAGAGATGCTATAGTGAGTAAACTGTCTTAGCCATAACTTTAAAATTAAAATAAACAATTATTTCCTATAATACAATCAACAGTGAAGAAAAATACGTACAGTGACTTCTTGGATAACAGTTTAAAAGGCTCTTTCAACAGCCACAATTTCTTGTTTCAAAAAGAATGTTTTCAAGTTTTCAAGTTTTCAGAACTGTTTTTAATAATAATTTAATGTCTGACATTTTTTCTCCTGTTGCAATGCTTTTAATGTCACAATTGGAACTGCTTGCAAATATAGGGGAACTTTATAAGTATAGTAAACCACTCTAACACAGATCTAGATCACGATGGATTTAGTAATGACTTCTAAAATGAGGTTCCAGACAAATCAAATTATTAAATGCTTTATCTAGTAAATATAAATATATATAGTCAATGACATAAAAACTAAATAAATATTGGAAACGTTACACGTTTTGTAACCGTCTCTTTGTCTCTCCCTTCCCACTCTTGGTTCTCAGCCTATGGGGTTAGTCTCAGGGTTTTTTGTGTTGGACCTCATATGTGGCAAATCAGAGCATCACTTGGTTGGAAAAGACCTTTGAGAGCATCATATCCAACCATACCTGTCTGTTACTATGCCATATCCCTGAGTACTTTATCAACCCATCTTTGAAATACCTCCGGGGTGGTGACTCAATCACTTCCCTGGGCAGCCCATTTCAGTGAAAAAATTTTCCTGATATCTAATTTGAACATCCCCTGGTGCAACATGGGGCAGTTTCCTCTTGTCCTGTACTCTGTCACTGAGAGAAGTGAAGAAAACCCTCCTCATTACAACCTCCTTTCAAGGAGCTGTAGACAGTGATAAGGTCTCCCCTCAGAGTCCTTTTCTTCAAGCTAAACAACCTCAGTTGCCTCAGCCACCTCTCCTAAGACTTGCTCTCCAGCCCCTTCACCAGCTTTGTTAACCTTCTCTGGATATGTTCCAGCACCTCAATATCTTTCTTGTAGTGAGGGGCCAAAAATGAACACCATGTCTGAGGTGTAGCCTCAGCACTGCTGAGTACAGGGGCAGAATCACTTCCATGGTCCTGCTGGCCGCGCAGTTTCTGATACAAGCCTAGGTGCTATTAGCCTTCTTGGCCACCTGGGCACGCTGCTGGCTCAAGTTCAGTCGGCTGTCAGCCAACACCCCCAGGTCCTTCTCTGCCAGGCAACTTTCTAGGCACTCTTCCCCTAGTCTGTAGCACTGCACAGGGTTGTTTTGCCCCAAGGGAAGGACTTGGCACTTGGCCTTGTTAAGCCTCATAGCGTTGGTTGCAGCAAATTGGTCCATCCTATTCAGATCTCTCTGTAGACCCTCCTTACTCTCGAAGATCTTGACACTTCCATCCAGTTTAGTGTCACCCACAAACTTGCTAAGAGTACACTCAATCCCCTCATCCCAACCATCAATAAAGATATTGAGCAGAACTGGACCCAGCACTGACCCTGGGGACACCACTTGTGACCGGCCACCAACCAGATTTAGCTCCACTTACCAGCACTCTAAGGGCCCTGTCATCCAGACAGTTTTTACCAAGCAAATGATATGCTTGTCCAAGCCAATGGCAGCCAGTTTCTCAAGCAGAATACTGTGAAAAACAGTGTCAAGCTCTTTACTGAAGTCCAAGTACACTATATCCACAGCCTTTCCTTCATTGATCTCCTTGTCATAGGAGATCAGGTTATTTTGGCAGGACCTACCTTTCATACTGGGCCAAATCATTTGGTTCTCCTGTCTATGCTGTGTAATTAGCCTCAAGATGATTTGCTCCATGACCTTCACTGGCACTGAGGTTAGACTGACAGGTCTGTCATTCCCAGGATCCTCCTCCCCAGCCCTTCTTGTAAATTAGTGTGACATATGCCAACCTCCAGTTACGTGGAACTTCCCCA
Organism: Piaya cayana; assembly: GCA_013389865.1. Classification (NCBI taxonomy): domain Eukaryota; kingdom Metazoa; phylum Chordata; class Aves; order Cuculiformes; family Coccyzidae; genus Piaya; species Piaya cayana. Next base: position 267,954 of record WAAB01022159.1, on the reverse strand, counting down.
GTCAGCCAGAACTGCTGGTAGATGATAGAAAGGGGTTTGGTGAGCATCCCTACCAACTCCCTTAATACCTGTGTGTGGATTCCATCTGACACCATAGAATTGTGAATGTCTAATTGGCCAAGTAGGTTTCTAAGCATTTCCTCTTGGACCATTGGAGCTTTGTTCTGCTATCCCTTGCTTCTTCCGGCTCAGGAGGCTGAGTACCCAGAGAACATCTTACCTTACTGCTAAAGGTTGAGGCAAAGAAGGCATCAAGTACGTCAGCCCTACCCTCATCCTTTGTCACTATTGCTCCCTTGTGTCCAGTAAAGGATGGAGATTTTCCTTGACTCTCCTTTTCTTGTGATATATTTGTAGAAACATTCATTATCTTTCACAGAATTGGCCAATTTAAGTTCTAGTTGGGCTTTAGCACTTCTGAATTCTCTCTGCATGATCTTACTTCGCTTTTGTAGTCCTATTGAGAAGCCTGCCCCTTCTTCCAAAGCTCATAGAATTTCCTCTTTTTTCTGAAATTCACCCAGGCCTCTGCTCAGTTGAGATGGTTTTCTTCCCTAACAGCACATTTTCCAGTACAAGGGGAAGGCCTGCTTCTGCACTCCCAAGATTTCCTTCTTGAAGAGTGTCCTAACCTCTTGGACTCCTTTGACCTTTAGGATTGCCTTCCAAGGAAAGTTACCAACCAACCTTCTAAATAGTCCAAAATCTGCCCTCTGCAAATCCAAGGTCGCTGTTCTGCTGACCCTGCTTGTTACTTCTCCTAGAAATGAGAATTCTATCATCTTGTGATTGTTGTGCCCAAGATGTCCTCCAACCATCACATCTCCCACAAGGCCTTCTCAGTTCACAAGCAACAGGTCCAGTGGGGCACCTTCCCTAGTCAGTTCACTCACCAGTTCTGTTGGGAGGTTGCCTCCCACACACTCCAGGAACCTCCTAGATTGTTTCCTCTCTACTGTGTTATACTTTCTGCAGACATTTGGTAAGTTCAAGTCTCCCACAAGAACAATGGCTAGTGATTGTGAAACTTCTGCCTGTTGCTTGCAGAGTAACTCATCAGCCTCTTCTTCCTGGCTGGGTGGTATGTAATAGACTCCCACCACAGTACCTACCTTATTTCCTGGCTCTTCCTACTCTTCCCCTCATCGTTCCTTGTAATAGGAATGACAGAGGAGAACATTATGTGTGCATCCAATCCCTTCACCTTTTGTCCCAAGGCCCTGAAGTCCCTTTTCATTGCCCTTGGATTTCTTGCATGGATTTCATTACTGCCTGCTTGGAAAATCAATAGAGGACAATAATCTGTGGGCCTGCCCAGATCTGGAGGTTTTCTTTCCACTTCTCTAACCTAGGCCCCAGGTAGGCAGCAGCATTGACTCTCCATGCCCTTCTGATGCACCCTGTTTGCTGCATTGCTGCCAGAGCTATTTAAATCTCCCACTGACGCTTATGGGAATACCCCCTCTGCATCAACTACCCACATGAAAGCTGCCAGTTTCGGGCATCAGGAACCACCCACCCCTGACTCCCTCCTGCGCTTCCCTTGCTCTGGTGACCACCTCTCTGCCTTGATCTCACTCAGTTGCAGAATTTACCACCCCTGCCACTAATTCCGGCCAACAGATTGTAGCTGCAGTATATGTATACATGTGAAATATATAATGACATTAAAGTATGTATATATGTCATAAATCTTTAATAAAATTTGCAGACTTACTTCATTTATTTTTTGCTGACTTCTGTGCATGCCTCAGCATTGCAAAGCAGAGAGTGAGATAACCAGTTGTTCCTGATATCCTAGAAAAAAAATCTTTAAGGCTTAGACTTGGCTCTACGCAGAAACTGGAAAGAAACCTAGAGGTTAAGGGCTCAGTTGTTCCTATGGAAGCTAAATGTCTTCAGGCCATTTTGGTAAACATTTGCAGAGAGACAGTGTCTGTAGCCAGACCATGTTTCATATTGAGTCTCTCATGTCTGCCTTACTAGTGTTTAAAGGAGTATATTTTGTCTTTGATTCCATGCTAGGAAGCCAAATGGGTGTCAGCAATGTCACATATATGCACTTGTACCAAGAATTTTAATACATTATGCTCAGAAATCATCTGGCTTTGCATTTGTACCAAGAATGTAGCTGCAGATACAGCATAAGAGTGAGCAAAAGAGTGAGTAACTGGCTCGGGCTGTTCTCTCTTCCTAACTGTTCTTATTGGGAGGAATTTTTAAGGCGCGGGTGGATGAGGTGCTGAGGGTTTAGTGTTTGATGGGAATGGTTGGACTCGATGATCCGATGGGTCTCTTCCAACCTGGTTGTTCTACGATTCTATGGAAAGGAAAAGAGACAAAAAAAGGAAGAAGTAAGGGTAAAGAAAAACAGAAATAGGAAGAATTTTCTGAAATTCTGACACATATTGAGAATTTCCTTGTTGCTGCTGCTTTTTTCCCCCCACCAGGTCACCACTCCACATAGCCCATTGAAAAGCAACACACCTACTAACCCCCTTATTTTCAAAGACTCAGGTGTCTCAAGTATTTGGTTTTATTCTAATTCAATTAGATGTCATGGCATTTTAGTTCCCAATAATATCTGTTTTCAATCTATCATTTCCTGTGGCTAATCAAAATCAGGTAAATTACAATGTATTGCAGAGTTAACTTAGGTATATCCTGATACCCATGTGCGCTTGTGTCACAGAAGTGCTGAGAACCAATACGAAGTTATAAAAGCTGAACATCACAGAACCTGGCTTAAGCCATGTCACTTTTTATATTTCAGCAGGCTGCTGTGCAAGAACACAAGCAATTCCTGCTAGCACTTCACAACCTCGAGGCACCCTAGAGGCAGATGTCTGCCAGCCAGGAGTAAACTGACTGGAGTAGTAACAGACAGTGCATAACACTAAATCATAGCCTACCCCCCCCAAGCAACCCTCAGCAAGAGGCTGGGATTTGCAGTGGTATCAAAGCAATATTTTAAACAGTTCTAACTTTAACATTGCTAATGACTATGAGAAAAGAAGGACTGAATGCTCAGAGATGTGAGGTTATTTCGTACGGAAAATTGCACAGCAACATCTCAGTTTTGAAGTGTGATCTTAGCATAGGAACCTTGCCATCTGGTATTTACGACAAACTTTCCCTCAAGTGAAAAGCAGTTGCACATTCAACCTAGCTCAAATGAAGAGCAGAGAACCCAGAGAAAGAAGTTTACTATTTTTCATCAATGTTTGATTTCTTAACATGTAGGGCTTCTTTGGGGCATATGGATCAGAAAACGTTTCTTTGCAAAACAGCATTTCTAACCAGTGGCAACACCTTTCTTTGCATGCAGCAAGCGCAGAGGAGGAAAAAAATTAAATGTTACTACTTTCAGCATATTGCCACTCATATTTTGAGAACCATGCAGCAGTAAATTGTCTGTGTCTTCCAAATATGTCCTACAGTTGCATCCACAGAAACCCAGAATTATATCCAAATCTTGTCAGTTTCTATTCTCTTTCTTTCAGTCATAACAGTTTTTCAGGGAAGGGCTTCTGAGTCAAACTTAATTACATCCAAACACAACTCAGACTCTGCTCAGTGTTGTTATTTTAGAAATGGCCCCTTTTTCTACTGAAGTTCACATAATTTTACGTTCTTTTTCTTCAAAATGAGCAGATGTAACAAATAAAAATGTTTTGACAAACACTTCGAGCTTGCAGATTTTTGTAATGTATGAACATGACTGACTTGCTAAGAGACGGGCATTCTGGCCAGCTAAGTGCTCAGTACAGTGGTAAGATTCTATTTTTGTATCTTTACATATGGGCCTGCTGGAAGAATTTGAGGGCCTTTTCCTCCTAGTATTGTTTTAAGTCATGTAGAAATCAGTGCTGTGCATAAAAGAGACTATACAGAAGGACAGAGAAGTACCTGTTTGATCAGGTCATTGTAGTGCACATGTCTCTCTAGCTCACTTTATATTTACAAAGTATTTTTTAGCTGTAATTGGTCATTTTTGTGTTTTGACATTGCAAGTGAGAAAGCATGATGACTAGAAGAGGACAGAGTAGCTCTTTTCTGCAATATGTTTCATGATTTATTGCAGTAAGCCCATATGTTTCTCTAGACTCAAAATTTATATCCATCCCTTTCATGAAGTAGACCGTGCTAGCTGTTCACACTTGTCATAGAATCATATAATCATTTAGTTTGGAAAAGACCTTTAAGATATTGAATCCAACCGTTGCAATCATGCAAACAGGCAAAATACCTGTAATCCTACACTTCAATAAACTTTGTGCCAAAAATATTTGAAGGACCAAATATGAAGATTAAGCAGTGAAGGTTCATAGTTCAGACTATGCAGTGCACAAAGTTTGATTCACAGCACGTTCAGCAGAAACATGGTATTTGGTGTGCCACCTGCAGGGGAGTAAGCTCTTCTTCCATATGGAGCATTGAAACTGTCAAAAATATGAAACAACAATAAAAATTGTAATTTATTCAGTCTCTTCAGAAAGAAAAATGCAAAGAATTTACACAAACCAGTTTCCAGAAACCACAATCATTAGAATACTTATTGACATGTGGGGTGTTACTAAGTGTTCGTAGTTAGCTCCAAACAACCACGACAAATGTAGAAATTTTGGACTTCTCTCCTAATTTGACACTTACACTGAAGCATAGTTGGAGCAAGCTTATTCAACACAGTCACTAAAAATTGCTGAATTTCACTCTGTGTGAGACTCTGTGGATCTACAGAGGTGGATAAGCAGTTTCTTAGCCTAAGTGCTTGAGGTGGAGATGGTTTGCGACCCTGTCTTTTCCAGTTACATTACCCCTCTATTCAGTGCTTCCTTTCTTCTGAAGCCAGTCTAGCTAGGCAAAAATAATATCTTCCCTGTGGAAAATGAAGTATCAGCCACCAGATGCACATCTATAATGCACATATAGTTCTGTAATAAGAAATGGTGCCAGTAGCATTGAGAGAGTGTTTATCTTAAAATATACACTTATGTTTGTCTATGGAACCACACAGCATTCAAAATGCTGGTGCAGTGTACAGGTTTTAGTAGAAATGGAACACTGTGATCTGTAGTTCCTACATTGCTTATTTGAATTCTTAAATAAAATGTGATCAATAATTATTCAACTGGATCTGCTGGAAGTACAATAGAGCAGAAAGGAGGCAGTCTCAGAGGTTCCTGGAGTGTGTGGAAGACAACTCCCTCACACAACTGTCGAGTGAACGTAGTTCCTACATTGCTTATTTGAATTCTTAAATAAAATGTGATCAATAATTATTCAACTGGATCTGCTGGAAGTACAATAGAGCAGAAAGGAGGCAGTCTCAGAGGTTCCTGGAGTGTGTGGAAGACAACTCCCTCACACAACTGTCGAGTGAACTGACAAGGTAACGCACCCTCCTGGACCTGCTGTTTGTGAACAGAGAAGGCCTTGTGGGGGATGTGACAGTAGGAGGATGCCTAGGACTAAGTGATCACGAGATGATAGGGTTTTCTGTTCTAGACGAAGTGAAGAGGGTGGTTAGCAGGACAGTAGCATTAAAATTCCAGAAAGCAGACTTTGAACTCTTCAGAAGGCTGGTTGGCAAAGTCTCATGAGAGATAGTACTTAAGGGCAAGGGAGCCCATGAGGGCTGGGAGCTCTTCAAAAAGATAATCCTAGCTGCTCAGGAGAAAGCCAACACCGTGTTCCAGAAAAAAAGCCAGCAAGGGAAAAAACCAGCTTGGTTGAACAGAGAGATCTTGAGTGACATTGAGAAGAAGAGGAATGTTTACGGTCTCTGGAAGAGGG
>WAAB01022159.1:227813-261431 GCA_013389865.1 Piaya cayana | reverse complement strand
CCTCATTGCTCTATATAACTACCTGAAAGGAGGTTGTAGAGAGGAGGGTTCTGGCCTCTTCTCCCAAGTGACAGGGGACAGGACAAGAGGGAATGGCCTCAGTCTCCGCCAGGGAAGGTTCAGGCTAGATATTAGGAAGAAGTTTTTCACACAAAGCATCATTGGGCATTGGAACAGGCTGCCCAGGGAGGTGGTTGATTCACCTTCCCTGGAGGTATTTAAGGCATGGGTGGACAAGGTGCTGAGGGGCATGGTTTAATGTTTGATAGGAATGGTTGGACTCAATGATCCAGTGGGTCTCTTCCAAACTGGTTCTTCTATGATTCTACAATTCTATGAACTTCCTTGCTTTATGCACGGCAGGCTGAATTATACCTGCAGTGTGTAGTAGCTACAGTTCAAGCTTACAAATTATCTCTGTTCTTTAGAGTGCAAGAGCATTCTTAGTTTTCTGCAAGACAAAGTGGCAGGCAGCAACTACTGGCAATGAATTAGAGGTTTTTTAATTAATATGCTGCTTGAATAAGTGGGAGGCAGGTTTTGCATGGTGAGTTTCAAGCACGTGTTACAGAACAGGGGATTTGACATCAAACTTATTAGGGCAATGAGAAAAAGCTTAGATGAACAAAGCATCTTGCTTTTTAATGTAGTGTTTCTGCCCAAGTCCAGATTCCTCCACCTTTCTCAAATTAATCTGACTATAATTTTAAAACTAGCTTGTGCCTCCTGGACAGCTGAATTTAGTATATGTTTACTCAGCTTATTCAATGTAGGGCATTGTAACATCAACCTTTCAGATCTCAACATCTTTGGCACCAACCCTGGGTAAATATGTGATCCTTATTCTTTGACTAGATTGTTCAAAACTGAGTTAGTGTTTGCTAACCAAATTGTTTTGAGACAATCCAAGAAAGGACTCCACAGGACATATAGTGTAAGTGCAAGCTGATGAACGACTGTAATTTAACCTTAGTTCCCAAAGTGTCATTTCCCTTTGGGCCTCCACATCACTTCTGAAATTACAAACACAAGTACCAATTCTGATTGATTGATTGATTGCTTTGGCCACGAGGAATTAAACTGAGGTCACCATTTTGCTTAACAGACATTAAAATCCATCTCTATTGTGTTTTCAATGTACTAAAAAGAAGAGAACATGTGGCCTCCTTTTGCACACTCAGAAGTGATCTCACTGCCATCTGCCTGGTCTGTCTGATGTCTCTCATCAAAAAGTTTGAAAGCTCACTATATCATATTGTATTTATACAATAACTTGAGGAAAAAGGCTAAAAGTCTGGCACCTTTCCAGCATGGCTCTATGCACATATATATATGTACACAAGCACATACACTTATTTCTGCTGTAAGTTGCTTTTGCCTTAGTTATCAGCATCTACAATAAAGGCACCTTGAGATCAGGCCACCAACAAATCTAATCTACCCTTACCGCAGGAAAGTTCAGGAGCCATGTGTGCAAGGACAGCTGGCATCTTCAATGGCACTTGCAAGCTCAGTACTGCTCTGGTCTATGTGAAGGGATAGTCAGGGTCTGAATTCTCTCCATGGCCTTTTCTGAAAGTCACCTCAACATGATCTACAGGCCTTTGGAAAGAAAATGAGATTAGACCTAGGTGAAACCTCAGCCTTGCATTTAAAATGCAGTTGATATGCAATTTCTGTATCGTATTTAAGACAAAAGGTATAAGACCTTTTGTGTATATTCAGCATATGTATGATTGATAGCAGATCACTTTTACCTCATATCAGTAGTTTTCTGGTAATGGTTACATAACTGTAGACTAGAAAAGAATTGACGCTAGAATATTGAACAAGGATTTTTCTGGACTGAGAGACCTGAGCATAGTATATATTCAGTTATTAGAGTTCTAGCTAAGAGATAGAAATGTATGCAGGTTGCCTTCTTCAGGTCACAAGAACCATCTACTTTTCAGCAAGATCCTTCCATAGAAAAGGTTTTATGGAATTATTTACACTTATATCTCTAGTTTAGAATTAGCTGAATTTATATGTCCACAACCAGAATACCAATCATGCACATCTTTTGTAGACAAAGGTAATCTATACAATTCAAACAGGTTGAACTGGCTGCAGTCATTATCTCTACACAGGTGAGGAGCTTCTAAACAAAATTTGAGTATGCTAGTGGTTACATAGCAGTGGTGACAAGAGATATGTATTAAGTATATCTGGGGGTCAAGAAGTGATGGCCAAAGTCAAAGCAATTCCTCCTGAAAAGTTCTACTACTACCACTTCTCAGACTCTGACATTTTCAGTATCAGACTATGATTATCAAAAGGGTAAATTCCCAAATGCACAACTGTCAACTTGCTCTTTCCCCCTCACTGCACCACGCACACAAACAAATTAGTGGTATCCACTCCTGAAGCAGCAGCTTTGTAACGTTGGTTCCAACCCCTTATTTTGATTGCTTTTTCTAGGAAGCAATTAAATGCACACAGCAAAATTAAGGATATCCTGTTAATTCACTCTGGCAATGTTCCTCAGGAGGGTAACGGAAGATGACAGGTACAATCATATGAGAGAGAGAGCCCTGATCTATAGTAATTTATAATAATTAAATAGTATGTATTCTATTTTATTTTTACTAAGCTGTTTGCTGTGTGAAATAGAATTACTTCAGTTGCTGATTTGTCTAGAAATGAAGACAGGAAGGAAAAATTGCAGAAGTATCAAACTATTAGCAAACATTCAGGACCAGTGATTTTGGTGTAACACATGTTGATTCTGCTGAACTACCCAAACTGGTTTAACCCAGCTTCAGAAACCACAGCAGAACATAATGCCAGCACCTTTAATAGATGGTGCCAAAAGGTCAACTGAGCAGGCATGCAAGACATACAGAGTTTATAGCTGGAGTGAAAGATCAATACTGACTGACTATAAAAGTTTTTTTAAAAAAAAACTCAACAAGCCTGTTTTCTGTTAGCCTCTTTTCTTACTAAAATGAAGTCACAGCTTGAACAGGGAAGATTGTGGATCCCTTGTGAGGAAGATCTGGTGGGGCTTATGTGGTCAACCCCCAGTCTGTAGCCCAGAGCAATGCAGAAGATGAGAAGAGACTGTATAGAAAGGTCAAGATGCAGGCTGCCTTCTGCCATGGTGAAGGACACCCATTTTCATTTCACATTCAGAAGGGTATCTTTGCAGGCATGAAATATCGAAACTTGCAGCTTACCAGAGTTGCATCAGAGAGAGTTTCTTATATGCCACTGTATTGAAGCCAGGTCTTTTGAGAATTTCAGTGGGTGTCTTCTAGCAAAAGCATTGACTCTGTCAGTCACCTTATTTAATAGGAATCAAACAACAAAATAGCAGCTCTTCATCCACCCTGGCACATTTCATGCTTTTACTTACAAACAGCTTGACAGAAATTCTTCCCCATATTTGCTCCCCCAGTGCAGTGCCACATTTTTCTCAAAATGACTGGGTTAATAATATGCTACCAGTATTGGCATTTAATTTAATGGAAATCACCTAGAAAAAACAAAAATATCACAGCTAAAAATATTAACTCTTTTTAATATTCTTCTTAGTTTACACTACTTAGGGAACCTGATCTTTCATTTTCCTATCATTTATCCTTTATTCAAAATCATAATATTTTTGCTTTATGGCAACACAGTTGACTGCTCTGGAAAAATGCATTATGTCACAAGCATAGTATTTAATGATTCTAGAATAATGAGAATGAGACAAAGAAAACTTCTAACATCAACAATATTGGCAGTAACGATAAAAGGAGAAACTACCAAGGGTAGTACTAGGATAAGATGAAAGAAATGTCACTTATGAAATAGGCTAGATTTTTAGATAGAACAGATGTAGACAATGTTTTCAGTTGTGCAAGACCATTTCCTTTAAAATTTACTTACATTAAAAAACAAAATGAAGGACAGAATTACACTGAATGCCTCCTATTTCTAATTTCTTTGGAGGACTGCAGAGTTTTATGCATACAACTGCTTTAATAGTGGCAACTGGAGTCAGGAAATTCTGCTCTTATAATTAGCAAGATTTTATAACTGATGTTTAATATATAATAAGCTTCACACACAAAGAACCCCCGATCATTTGCCAGTTAGACAAGAAAAGTGAAACCTTGTGTAGAACATTCAGACTAATATTATTTGAGACAAATTCTGTCTTCCATCTCCCTCCTAAGACTACAAGATTTGTTTGTAATGCAACAAATAATCTTGTTTATTTTTCTGTCAGAAAGTCTGCCACATTTTGATGCACAGTCAACAGACTGATCAATTCTTAACAGTATATCTTGTCAATCTGTTTCTTCTAATCCCTTTCATAATATTTATTTTTTAAAGATACATTTAATTTTAATTTTAGCCAGCTTATAGACTGTCTCCATCTTCTTTAGGCCTAAGTGGGACAATTTCCTGGCTGCTTGTGCCAAAGGACTAAAACCATTTTATATTCATATTTCCTTTAATTTCCATTTATCATCACACAGTATTTTATGGGTGCTCTGATAAAATCTAGCATGCAAAGAATCACAGCTATTCAATGTCTTCTCTTGAGCTTATTTAGTAATACAATCCAATTTTTTTCTTTACATGAATTGCTGACAAAGACTTTCAACTTACAAGGGAAGCCTCAGCTACAGCCAGTATTCAATTTCACATTTCTTCTAGATATCTTCTAGTTAACAATGTCTTTGAAACAGTCATGAAATAATGATAACAAGGCATTTGCTTTTGATGGTTGCTGATTTTTACCCAAAACCTTTTCTGAGAAACCTAGTAGTAGTGAGTCTCATTTTTCTCTGGCATACAGTAATCGATATTGTTCTAATGCATTTCTTCCCACAGCATTTCCCTGATGAATTTCATTTTGCCTTTGTTGTATAGGCTCTGCTGAGCTTGAGTTATGATTGGCTTAGCTTGAGCTTTCTTTGAGATTATTCTCACGTGGTTTGATTTAATTATTTTTTTATTTTTCGTTTTATGTCTTTGAACCAGTAGCTCAACTTATCTAGTTTTCCCTATCTGTTTTACCTGAAAATCAGATAAAATAGCTCAAGATTTTCAAAACTGTATATGGAGTTACACAGGTATATTATTAGAAAAAAATCCCAATCCTTCAGTCAACAAAACAAAAAATGTCCCCAAACAGCCAATCAAATAAAAAAAAGAAATCCCAAACTGGTAATTATTCTTTCTCATATTCTATTTAATTTTGAAAACTATCAGTTTGTTACTGGTTTTTGTTTGTGTTTTGGTGGGCGTTTTGTTGGTTGTGGGTTTTTTTACATGGAATTTGGAGTTTTCCTACCCTACAGAGATATTTTCCTCCATATCTTATCTGATGCTATATCATATTATTTTGTTTATTAAATCTGTGTCACCTTATGTAGCTTTCCTGTTACATATATTTTTTTTTAAATCTCCATGTATTTCTCTTATTCTAGCCCTTCTTGGAATGTTATCAGATTATTTAATTTTAAGAAATAGACTATTATGTGATAATACGGCCCAGAGAATTGTAACTGGCTAGGAATCAAGTTCTCTATTCCAGTTTTGAGGGATGATTATGTGCTATTATAACGTGGCTCACATCTCTGGTGACCTGTAAGAACACTAACATAAATTATTCAAAATTATTTAACAGCAAGATTAAGACATGTTCAAGCAATTTGTGACCATAAATTAGTTCATACAAACCATGTCATTTTCTGTTTCTTCAGACAAAAAGCAAGGCAAATAAAACCATGGAAGCCAACCCACCTCTTGAGGACACCTTTAAAGAGACAGGAGAGTAATGCTGATGCTTATAACCCAGTAAAATAAGCAATTATATAGACTTCCCCATTTTCAGAAACAAGTTGTTATAATCTTTGTTCATCCCTAATCTTTGAATCACTGGCCCAAGTTTTAGAACAAAAGCTTTTGGCAGTAGTGTAGAAAAGTTTACCTAACCATACCTCTTTAATCCATTGCTATGTAAGTGCAATGAAAAGAAATTTTAAAAATTCACCCTGAAAGCTAACACTAATCATCATACCTTGCAAGAAACCAAATGAAGTGCTCGGAGGATCTGGTCCCAATGATGCAGCATCTCCACCCCCTCTTTAAAGCTCAGCCATGACATCTTGCCCCAGAGGACAGCAAGAGTTTTGGAAAGGAGATCACTTGTCTACCAGAACACTCAAAGTCACATACCTGAACTGAATCCAAAGTAGAGTCCACCAAACAGAGCAAATAGAAATACTTTAAAATGGTACCTCATGTGTAACTACAAAGAAAGCTGTAACTTGTAAGAGCAGCAGGTAGTAAAATAGAGGTAACAGCAGGGAACTGGGAGGAACCTTCTGGAGGTACCATGAAAAATCACCTGTCTTTGAAAATTACAGTGAAACAGCATGCTTCTGAATTTCAGCAAGATTTTTATGCAGATGGGATTTACTTTTTCTGCACCTGCTGTCAGTATGCATTAGACCATAAACATCAGGAAACATTGATTAAGCATATTGCCCAAATGAAGCATTAGGCAAAGGAGGAATGAAGGACCTCAGAAACTCTAGATCATCAAAGACAAATGACTCATTCCACAGCAATTTGAGGCAGATTGAAGTCATTGCTGCTTATCAAACTCAACAGTGTTGGAAGTTGTGTGGAGGGGGGTTTTTTTTGGTAAATAAAACCCCATTTTTTTGTTTAACAACTCTGAGAGATCACTAGTCATTAACCTCAAAAAAACTGTCAAAATCAATTTACTGGTCAGTTGCACGAATGGGTGGCACTTATACTGCATCTTGCTGGAGAAAATATGTAAAAAACCTACTTCTCTGATAGCAGTGTCTGGAAATGTGGCAGAGGAAAGGCCAGTAGAAGGATCTTTTGACCCTGGAATGAACAGGCTAAAATGTGATGCCTCCATATGTTTTACCCAAACGTTTGCTGCTTGGAAATGTTTCAGGGCAAGACAAGCATCATGAGTCCAACCATCCCTCACACGCTTATCACATTACTGAGACATAGCCAGAATCTAGTCAGTAGCTTTTAAAGCAGTGTGGAGATTAAAAAGCACAAAAGTTACAGGTAAACATGAAAAATCTTAGCACTCACACAATTTCTTTCTCAGGGTGGAATAAACTCATTCCAAACTAGACCTCTAGTATTCAATCACTGTTTTCTCTCTAGTATCATAAATGGTTCACTAGTAACTGCAAGATGTGCAGGTCATTTTTGGTGCAATTTCATCCATGTTCCAGGTGAAATTTTCAAGAGCATGAAGCACAATAGGTAAAGGTTACCTATAATATTGAAAAACCTGTTTCTGTGTATTTACAACATGTTATAGGAGGTTTTATTATGCAGGCATTCTTAGTTACAGATGAGCTTCAATACATAATAAAAATTTAATAAATTAATTATGATTCATATGGGGCTTGATTGCTGAATGCCTGTGTGACTTGACTATCCTGAAGTTAATGGCATTTACAGGAATCAGATCTGCTCTGTTTACTGAACATGGAGGTCCTGCTTGCGTCTGCAACAATGCCTACCTCAGCTGTACATCACAGCAAGGCAGTTTAGCAGAATACAGACTCCCTTCTATGTTAGGACAGAAGCTCCAAATTTCACATTACAACCTACTAACCAACTGCAACCATTGTGAGGCTTAATGAGTCTGGGCAGACGAACTAGTCATCCACAGCTATGTATACCTGATTTACCAGTAGCCGCTGACTTGTCTTCAGACTGAGCTTTAATGGATATTCAGAAATAATTCAAGCATAGTTTTCATCCATCTTAGTTGATCTGTAATAAACAGTAACAATGCTGGAAATTCTTTAAACTCCTCAGAACAGATTCTTACTAGCCCACATAAAAATACTGGAGAAAGTTTAGCTTTAAAGAAGGTCAACTGGAAAGTTTTGGGAAGGAAAACTGCCAATGCAGGAAGTTCACGGTAAAATGGGAAATAAAAACAAGTTACAGTTTTACTTTTAAGCTTTATTATATACTGATGAAGTGTGTAAGTTTTAAATCACATTTGTTATTCCCTGCAAAGCTGCCTAATGTTCTATGGCTCTTCATAAAGTGAAAGAGAGAGTCCTAGCTGAGAATTTCTATTTGCAATATTTTAATGTCTTTTCACACTGCATACTGAACATGAAGCTTACCAACCACCAATGTTTCGGTTCCATCTTCTCATATGCAAACACATTTTATACACCAATCACTTTGCTATCCGCCTTTGTTTGCAGAAAGCAGGAAGCGAAGTCATATTTAGCATAGTAATTATCCTTTTAGCCAGGCCATTTTTCTCTTGAAAATAGTTTCTGAAACACCTAGTGCAATTCAGTTACTAGAGTATGTCACAGGCAAGCACGTGGCCTTACTAGAATCACTCAGGCTAAATGCCATTTGATACTCTTTTAAAGGAAAATTAATTATATACATTGATGCACAAAAATTGATTATATTTTAATGCACCTGACTCATGATTAAGAATATATTCTGCTTTTCTTTTTGCATTATGAAAGCTTTGATAGGCAATATTGTGAGGTCACAGCAACTAGATATAATTAAGGAGAATACATTACTTCCGTGTTCAAACAACAGACATTCATTGTGGTACTTATAGTAACCATCAACTATTTGAAGTGCAAAATGATCTGGATTTCTTTTCGTTGATTTTTTTTGTTCTGTTTTTCTGTCAACATAGATTGGTATTATTTTCTTAGTTCCAAAGTAGGGAGTGCCAGTACCCAGGAGCAAGAAGATACAGCCCAGACAACCGTAATTTTTAAGAAGTATATATTGAAGTAAAAAAGCCAAAGCATTTTTAACAACCATTGATGTCCTCCTTAAACAGCTAGAGGGAAGTTTGAATATATATACTACATGACCAGCTATTTAAAGCAAAAAAAAATAGGTACTCAAAATGCCTTACCAGCCCTGAGGGGGCCCTGCTAGCTTCAATGGTAGTTGAAAACTCATCACTGCCCAAGACAGCTGATCAATTCTCATAGCAAGAGACCTATTGGATGAAGGCAGGGCTGATTTACTAAGTGCTGTTGAGTACCTGGTTTTAAGTAATAACTCCTGTGACAAGGGCTGTAACTTCTGTGTTCTAGAGATCACTGAGGATGCCCCTGGGACTCATGGAGAAAGGAGGGTAATATATAGGGCCTTCAGCTCCAGCTATACCACTGAGCATAGAGGGTACTCTCAACACAGATATGGCTCTTATCCACAAATACACGGTGCCTATACCCTGATAGGAATCTACGTCTGATACGAATCTGCTTTTTATTCATCAACGGAGAAAACTTGTCAGGTTTTTCCAAACTGAAAAGCAGAAGCACAATGGGCTTTTAAGGAAATATTGTCTTCCAGGCAGTCTTATATTTCATTGCAATACCCCACCTCTTACTCTCACGCTATAAGGTCTGTGACTGAGGACCTGCAGGAAAGCTGCTGTATGTCAATGAAGGAAAAAAATAAGGCGGGAAGCCCTTGTGCCCCCCAGTTCCACAGCAGTGGGAGAATGTGAAAGAGCAAATAGTGACCTGAAAAAAGCACTTTTGAGCCTGTGTTGGTTTTGGCTGGGAAAGAATTTTCCTCATAGTAACTGATATGGGGCCTGTTTTGGATTTGTGCTGAAAATAATGATAACACAGGCAGGTTTTTGTAATTCCTGAGCAATCCTTATACAACATCAAAACCTTTTCTGCTGCTCATACCACACACCAGCGAGGAAGTTCAGGGTGCACAAGGAACTGGGAAGAGATACAGCTAGGACACCTGACCCCAGCTGACCACAGCCTAAACAACCTCATTTCCCTCTGCTGCTCCTCGTAAGACTTCTTCTCCAGCCCCTTCACCAGCTTTGTTGCTTTTCTCTGGACTCGCTCCAGAGCCTCAACATCCTTCTTGTGGTGAGGGGCCCAGAACTGAACACAGGATTCAAGGAACGGTCTCACCAGAGCTGAGTCCAGAGGGAGAATAACCTCCCTGGACCTGCTGGTCATGCCGTTTCTGATACAAGCCAAGATGCCATTGGCCTTCTTGGCCACCTTGGGCACACTGCTGGCTGTCAGTCAGCTGTCAATCAACTCCCCAGGTCCATATAACCAACATGAGAGACATAACATACAGTATGTTTAGAGAGGCATCTCTCATCAGCACGTCTCATGTCAAGGTTCAAATAGGGACAGAAGAACCTCTTGGCCCTCCATCCTACAGAGTACTCAACCTGGTACAGTTTTCACAGAAAGATCTGAACATATTTTCAACAATAAGGAAGCAACACAGTTATCTATCAAGCTCAGTGTGCGACGTGCTAAATTATTTAAGAAAGGCAAGCTTTTTCTATCATCCTGGAAATTCATAGCTTGTGCATGATGCATAATGACTTAGAGCAGGCATATTTGCAATAAGTGCGTGGTATAGAGGAGTGCAGAGGCAGATAACTTACCAGCTCTGCTGTGCTTCTGCCAAGAGGCAGTATAGAAATGACTGGCCCAAGACTGAAAGCAGGCAATATAGAAATGAAGTCAGAGGCCCAAGGAGAAGGTTATGGCAGACCTCAGCCTTGCTGTGGCCTGAGGATACAGGAATGCTCAGGGGTAGCAAATGGAGAAAACAGAAAAATGTTATTATGTGAAATATATTCTTTTTAATTTAGGCTCTCTTTTCTCATTTTTTGTACTCCCCTGAGATCTCATCTGCCTCAAACTTTGGATCCCTTGAGCCCAGAGAGACTCCCCACGTTGAGAGCTGTGGGACACACAGGAATGTCCAGCCACAGCAAATCCCTGCACAGCACCAGATTCAGCAGGTTGTGGAGGCCTTTCATGTTTCCTGTGCAAACATGAGCTGGTGCCATTCAAAACCCCAAAATTTCCACAGAGCCACCAAGAGCAAAATTGTTGCAAATGAAGGCTGTGGACTTGTTTGTACTGAACCAAGAGCACAACAGTTTAGTGCAAACCTCCCTAGCCATTTATCCAAAGTGATACAGCTCCTCCGTTTTATACTGTTTGCTTAATATTTGCAAATTTGTGCATCCACAGTATTAGGAAAGAAAGATTTTTGTTCCTGTTGAACAACAAATATGGAGATTTTTCATTTCTCCTACAGCCAAGCATTTCTGTAAAACCCTACCTACTCTCCTCTATTTTGAAAAAACTTAGGTAAGCACAGGAGCTTATGTAAAATATCTCCCATAAAGACAGAACACGACTTCTTTTCACTCCGTTCCCTCTTAGACAGCAAGGCTCTAGCAATGAAGTAGCTAATAGCACAAACACACACACTTTTCATAGTGTATTTGAATAATTTGGAAAATACCCCAAATGTGACTTCCTTATACAAAGTTTCTTTCGCACATCACTTCCCTCAAGGCATGTACTAGCTCTGACAAACCGTCCACAACAACTTCACATCCACTGTCATATGCAACATTAATGAAAGCTTGCAAGGCTCATTAGGTGAACACGGCATAGCCTAGCAGGCTGTGACACTACCAGTCCTGCCCTACTCCCAAAATCTTAGTTTAGCTTAATTTAAAAGGTTATGCTAAGCATATATCCAAAATAAAACATCACATTTCAAAGAAATTGCTTTTCCCCAGTAGCCCCATCCGTTTCCTAAGAACAAGAAAGAGTTGCCTGAAAAGCAGACTGTGCAGTATTTGGATACAGTTGTAATGCATCTTACACAAGAGAAAGCGCTGTGCTCTTTCACCCACCATCTCCTTCAGTGCCATCATTAAATTTTTAATAAAAGCTGTGCTGAAGGTATGTGCTTCCCCTGTCTGAATGTAAAATGTATTTATCATTTTGTAGTGTATAGAGATAGAATATGGATGCACTCCTCTCAAAAAAAATACCCTGACATGGAAACTTTAAGTATTATTCCTGCAGGGAGAGACTAGAGAAGGCATGAAAGCTCTCTTTCCCCTATAGAGTTGGTGTCCCCGAAACAACTCTCTGAGATCTCTTCGCCTAAGCACACAGGGATGGAACATGGTCCTGTACTTTGTATAATCTTTTAAACAGTAGGAAAATGAGGGCTAAATGTTGTCAAATTTGAATAATACCATTTTACATACACTTTACCCAGGTGTAATTGATTGCTGAAAGGGCAGGTTGATTAATATGCTTCTCAGCATATTTAATCAGGACAAATTACAGAAGCATAAGCATGAATCAGCACCGTATGCTGGTGAGTTTTTATTATTTCATTAGGAGCCAGATGTTTCAGCCTCTGCATAATATCTATACTAAGAGAAGTTTAGCATTCTTTTTTTCAAATATAAATCTTTCATTCTCAGGACGTCATAAGAGAGCTCTAGATATAAGCTTGATTCATTCTCCTAACTACGTAAAAATCCTAAGTGATAAAAATTTGGAACAATCAATCCAAGTTTCAGTGATATCCTTTCAGCAGCAAACAAAATGCAAAAGCCTCTCATTAAGCCTGTAGATTTGCTGTAATCCCTGCAAACAATGGGACTGAAGTACAACCTGGGCTACAAAATAAGCTGATGATAAAAGTCACCAATACTGTACAAACACTATTTTAGCTCAATTGAATTGTAAGTGAATACAAAAGCAGAAAAATTTCTAGTCTGGAGGAAGAGCTACAGATACAGACTACTTTTTTTTTTTTTAATTGATGTCATGTATGCACATATACATCTACAGGTACTGAAGTATCTCTACTTGTGTACCAACACAGTTTCTTTGTAAATGGAGTTCTGGGACACTCTGAGATTTTTATTCAAACAGAAAAGTTGACTAAAAATTTGCTTTGCTTGATTTTCAGATTAGCTGTCTTTTCATTTAGAACTCAGTTTGCTTAGCTTTCTTAATCAATTTCATACTTACAGACTTTTGCAAACACTTAGTTGACTCTCTGTGGTGATAAATTTCACCAAGCTTTTTTTCTGATTGGCTGTTTGCATCAGATCATTGTGCCAGCAACACACTGCTCATCTCAGCCCTCATACTGTTTGCCAGTAAAACCTTTCCCTCCATTCCCTTCTGTCTCCAACCTTGTTCCTTCTTTCACACTCTTCTCTGAGATTTTACCTAATCCTCCTACCTAAAAAAGACCCCACTAATCTTGTCTTACCCTCTCTGTCCTTGTAACTCTACTTATTCTGTCTTTATGGACTGCAAACTCAGTGGGACACTGATTAAATTTGTACAGGAACTGTAGTTCTACGGCTTTGTGCTACAAATATCACAAATAGTAGTATGTTTTTGGTGGAACTAAAACTGCATTTCTATGTTGCCTCCCTTAGATCCTGACTAATAAAATACTCAGACACGCACAATGCCATTTGGAATAAAGTAGCACTCAGAACAATTTAAATACCATAGACTTGACTGTCCATGGCTAATTACCAATATGGGATTTCGAGTGTGCGGATGTAAATTGTGTGTACAAAAACCCATCTGGAGTTCACTGTTCACTGGTCTGGATAAATGCAACATTAAATATCAAATAAATCCCCAAGCACAATAAATCAAAAGTGCTATGCCTAATGTGACAGATGAAAGGACTGTATTTCTCTTTCCAGTATTTTTGTATTATGTATCCAGAGGAATTGAATTTCAGGATTTCTAGAAACCTATTTTTCAGACACCACACTTTCCTCCTTAAAGACTTTTTCTCCTCTCCACTGCCCAAGCTGATGTTACTATATAGCACAGTGGGAATTAAAGCTTTCACACAAAGCAATTTTACACGGGCTACTTTAAAGACAGCAACTAACCACCACCAGCAGTACAATAAACTTAGATTATATAATCAGTATCTAGCAATGAGAACTGAGCACTTGCTTTAACCTGATTATGTTGGATATGGGAAAGAAAATTCATTTCCAAAATATGGTAGGAAGAAAAATAAATTAGTGGTTTGATGCATGAATATTGAAGGTAAGTAAGTATTTTGTATCAGATTAACTCAACCACTCTTGCCAAAAAATCAGCAGAAGCTCTGGTTGGGCTCAACAGCTGAGAGTAAAGACAAGACAATTGAGCATAGTTGGAGTGAGCTGAGGGGGCCTGTAACCTTGCCACAGAGGATTAGCCATGCTTTCCTTAAATCTCCAGTACAGGTTTTAACAAATGTTACATTAAACTTTATTTTAAAACTGAGTATGACTGATAAAGATATTTTTTATTAGATCTTTTCTTCACAATTTCAGAAGGGACTTGATGTATCTGTTATATATATTAACTAAATTACATGTTCTGCACAGCACGTTTACCATTGAAATAAGCATTTTTGGCCTAGTCAATCATTCTTAAGACAGAATGGTACATTTTCAGTAACTCTTGATGAAACTACTGAAAATCAAGCAAATACAGTTTATCACAGAAGTCACTTAGCAGAAAAATGAGGAAATTCCAGAATTAAAGCTGTTTGTTCAAAATAGAAGCATATGTACTCTTTAATTCTCCAATCACGTACTATATTCCCTACTAACAATCTTAATTCTGGCTTTTTTAGCTTCTGAATGTGAGTTGCCAACACTGATAAAAATCATTTAGTATGATTGTGAAGTAAAGATAGAAAAAACGCAGGAAAGGTTTGCGCAAAATAATGTAATGTATGTTAAATTAATAATCTAAGCCATAATACACTATTAGATCCTAAATGACAACATGTTGGCTACTTCTGTTTAAAATCCTGTGTGTGAGGAGCTTGAAACTGTTTAAAAAGCTGTTCTGTGCCTTTTCACCACCATGTTTAGGTCAAAACTCCAGCTGCAATACTGCTGAGGTTATGTCACGTATGTGTCTGTGAGCAGACAACTGAATATACACAGCAAAGATTTTTCTCAATCTTCTGTTCTCTCCATTAAAAAAAATAATAGTGCCGTTAATCATTTAACCTGGTCACCTAAAATAAGGTCTTTGGGGGGGGTTAAGTTTTACTGCCACGAAGATTACCCAAACACATTTGGAGAGACAAATAACAGTCTGATGTCTCTAAAATATCAACACGTCTCAGGTTCAAAGGACCACTGGAAATCATAGAATCATTGAATCATTGAATCACCAGGTTGGAAGAGACCCACCAGATCATTGAGTCCAGCCATTCCTATCAAACACTAAATCATGCCGCTCAGCACCTTGTCCACCCATGCCTTAAATACCTCCAGGGAAGGTGAATCAACCACCTCCCTGGGCAGCCTGTTCCAATGCCCAATGACCTTTTGTGTGAAAAACTTCCTCCTAATGTCTAGCCTGAACCTCCCCTGGTGGAGTTTGAGGCCATTCCCTCTTGTCCTGTCCCCTGTCACTTGGGAGAAGAGTCCAGAACCCTCCTCTCCACGACCTCCTTTCAGGTAGTTATTAATTTTCACATTAGTTAATTTTCAGAATCATCTCTGACATGTCACATTTGATCCTCCCTTACCATAGTTCTGTTGAAAACCATGGAGCTACGTTTTGTTTTCCCACCATTTTTGAAAGTATTCACCCAATTGCCAGATCTTGGGGTTCAAAAATACCTTAAAGAATTTTCAGTCAGAAAAAAATCACTGTTGTGGGCTTGACTTCTTCACCACATGAGAAAATATACTTTCTATGCTGAAATTAGTCAAATTCAGTGGTCTTTTGATAGTAGTGTTCTAACTGCTTCTTTCACTGCTTCATCAGTCACAAATAAATCACAATGGCTGGTGAGGCATGGGAGGACTGACATGGCAGTGTGTCAATATCTGTAACAGAAGTGTTGTTGTTGCCTAGAAAATTAGTAGCAGAGGGGATTGCTGATGAACCAGAGTTTCCCCAGAAGAATGGAGCCATTAGGGCACATTACTTTCAAAGGCTATTGGCCTTGGAAGACTATAACAACAGTTTAACCTTAGCAAGGGTATAATATTTGAGCTGGGCTATCTGTATTCACATCCTATTACAGATCATATTCATTAATGTGGAGTTTTCAGCTGTCTCTCAGCATTCAGCTGGGGAACAATCATTGAATAGGTGAGTTACTAATGCAGTTCCTCAGGGAACCTATACACCTAGGACAGGTCAAATTTTTTAATCAATGACATCAAAAAACCAAAGTCATTACAGATAACATATCCAATGGTCAGGAAGACTGATGGAAAGCCAAGTAAGGTAATAGATCCTTAACCCCATGTAATTTTAATGCCTGGAAACTAGGCATAGCCAGCACATTTAATAAAGTTAAATGTTAAATCACACAATGTTGAAATGATCGCTAAAGATTGATCTCCTCTGTGCCCATTAGCATCCCAACATGATCACTTACTATCATTTTGGGGTTGCAAACAACAACTAGTATTGAGCCATGTGCATTCATCCCCTTACAGAAGGTGTTGCCAATAAAAGACCAGTTTTCCAAGTCCTATAGATTCAGCAAGTGAAAAGGCTTAATGCAGAACTAGAATACAACTAGCTACACAGCTAGAAAGAAGTCAAGTAGTGATTTATTTGCAGGCAATTGTTACAGGTCGTGCTGAGGTCATGGTGGAAGACATCACTGCCTGATCAATCAATTAGGATGTGAAATGATCAGTTATTCAAAGCAAGGCTGATTATGCATAGTTTCCCTATAGTCTTAGTTTCTCTAACCTGTTGATGTTGAGAGCATATAAATTCAGAGTCCCTTATCTTGTGGTTAGGTCAAATTGTTTGCCAGACACAAAGCAGGAAGAGAAAAAATTATCCTTAGAATAAGTAGAGACTCTATGGCTGTCCTATTTCCTCTACCTGTAATTGAATTGCCTATCAGTGATTTCACAAATGAATACTTGAATTTGCTCTTGCCTTAGAATGGCTGAAGTTAAGGGCATTTCAATGATACCTGTTGAATACTCACTGAATACTCAGACATTTAATTTCTCCGACTGTGATGATACATACATTGCAATACCTAACACCACAAAACAGGGCTCCAGCATTTCCATCTGTGCTTATGAGTTGGTTTAAAGAGTTGGCGATGGAAGAAAATGCATTTTCATATTTTACAAGGGATCTGTATAAGAAGAAAAATCTTCTGGGGACATTCGCCAATTAATTTAATCCTTGGTACAGAATATTCCTGCTCCTCCTGGGAAGCATGTAACTTTTCATCTGAACCCAGAAATCATAGATGTGCAATATCTAGAGAAATATGATTTGGGTACCAAGAATTGAGTGAGAGTTCCAAGAGCTAATGAGAAGCATTAAATATTGAAAAACGTGGTCTATTTTGATAGATTGTAATAGCCAAACCGTTTTAACTAAACACAGAGAAGGCTTATGGGCAACTTGATTGTACTGTGTAAGTACTCACGTGCACCACAGCAATAAGATAATAGAGAGCTTGTCAGTCCATTGCACAAATATATGAAAAGATCAAATAGCTTGAAGCTGAAGTGAGACAGTTCAAATTGGAAAAAAAAATGTTGCTATTGTTTTAAATGAGGAAATATTAACTAAGGAATTATTGCAAAGATTGTATTATGATATGACTTATCACTGATAAATTTCAATTAAACTTTAGTGTTTTTCTAGGAGAGGACTGGAGTTAAACAAGAATTATACTATTTAGTCATACAGCCTAGTCTGTAGAAATCAAGCTAAATAACTGCAAGTTGATAATCCAAGCGTCTATAACATAAACATCTGTTTAATCTCAATAAACAGGAAAAAGAGAGTGGTGGGTTTTAGTTTGGCTGGTTATTATGGCTTTTTCTGTATGGAAAATAGGAATTCTAGATCTTATAGCACATTACTAAAAAGTAACCATATTTCTAACAGTGAATCTTAATGCTTGTTGGAAAATACGATCTGCAGATGCTTTAAATTTAGAGGGTGATTTTGTTGCTTTTGTTCTTTTTCCTGAAAGAAAATGTTTCTGTTTCTTCAGAGTAGCTTGAGCTTAGCTAAGAAAACTATCATTTCTTCTTATGAGAAAGTACAAGCCCATTGTGGACAACCCTGCTCTGCATCCTTTCCATCAGGTTCTGTCTCTCTGCTCCACTACCTTGATTTTAATGAAACCTGTCTTTGTGCTTATGCTCACTTTGAATTAGCTATTCTTCACCCAGTCAGATTGATTGACTTTTTCGTCTCATGATTGCCCAAGTATGGAACAAACTTCTTTCACAACAATCTATATCACTTACAAATTGTTTTCTGTTTTATTTTCATTTATTCTTGTAAACAGTGAAGCACAAGAGGCTGACTGCTTCAAATTTTACCAGCATTGTACTTACGGAAATTCAGAAGAATTCCTTGGTTATTCCCTCATAGTCAATACCTTGCTAATTCATTTAACTGCTTCAACTGCTTATACAAACCAGGATCCTCTTTGGGCTAAGTTGATAAAACACGTTGGGAGACTGTTCTTTGTCACTTTTTTTTCATTGCATCTTATTTTTGTAGGAAAAATACTCTGTAATCACTGAATCACATAAAGTGCACTACTCAATTTCACTTAATTTAAGCAAATTCACTATGCTTTTTGTGGATTATTTAGTAATCTGCTAAAATATTATGGCCATATGCTGTATTTAAATATTCTGCAACAAATTGCTTTGATTTTTTAGTCATTTTACAACTGGACTTTTGTCATGGTAATAGGTACTACTTCCACATTCTATATTTCATATTATAAATGGGTAAATTGTGACCCATAAAGGTTAAGCAATGTTTAAGAATGAGGACCAGAAAATCTAGTGTAATTTCATCTCTCACAGTTAGAGTTAGTAGACTTGATTTTCTGCTTCTTTTGTCCTTGATTACCTCTGTTACTGAAGTCAGAACTCTAGCAATTTTCCCATCCCTCCATCAAGATGTATTTTACATCCAGTAACAGGCACAGGACTGGAGGGAACCTCAAGATGTCATTAAGTCTGTTATTGCTTTACTCCAGAAAGAACAATTATGCCAGTGTCATTCATGGCAGATATTTCACTAGCAGGTTCTTAAGAACTTCATAAGATGGAGATTCCATCAGTTCTCTGGGCAATTCATTCCAGTGCTTCACTTTCCTACCAATTAAACTGCAGTTTATACCCATTATTTCTAGGCATAGAGCATGAAGAATGGATTATTCCCTCTCTTTGCAAACAGCTTCTATTTATTTGAAGATTGTTTGTCTCCTGCAGTCCTCTCCTTTCCAGATTAAATAACCCAATTTGTTCAATCATTTTTCACAGTTCAAATTTTTAGACTCCTAAATATTCTCATTTTTCTCTACTGAATTCTCTACAACTGGTCTACATATAATTGGAAAATTGTTCTGAGTGAAGCCTTTAAATGCTCGATCAATAAGAGGGATTCATTCATGTCTTGCAGGCTACACTTGGGGTTATAAATGCTATTTGATCCCAAAGAGCTCTGGTCTTTTTTTTCTTTTTTTTTGTCAATATGACATTGTTGAATCATGTTGAGCTAGTCCACTCTATGGCCATCTTTAACCCCTATATCCTTACCTGCAGAAATGCTCTTTAAATTACTTTTTTTCAATCCTGTGTACAAAACATACCGCATCTGTCTAATGTACGTGGTCCCATTGAACAGTATCTGATTATTTACAGATTATATCTCCAATCTGTCAAGATCACTTTAAACTGTTATACAGTTTTCCGTGTATACTCATCCCCACCTTGGTTCCATTCACATATTTAATAACCATATTCTGTACTTCACCATCCCAGTTATTAATGAAACTGCTGAAGAACATATAGGTCAGAAACAGATGCTACTCTATGAATCCTTCTGCTTTTTGACACTGACTGATAGATAAATGCTCCTTCAATACTGTTTTCAAACCAGTTCTGGGTCTAGATTCACACAAGTCATGACATTTCTTTAGCTAGCATATAACATTGGCATTGGAGAACATCAAAACTCTGCCATATGTGTGCATGCCCTTGGTCCACAAGGACTGCTTTCCTGCTGCTGAAGTAAAGTCAAATAGTAGCTTACTGAAAATAGCAGATATAGTAGGTGCAAAACAAAATGCAAAGCCTGACTGGCTGAAATCCTCACAATGAGTCTTGATTCCTGAACTGTGATTCTCTTCCCACAGAGGAGTTGCCTACCCTCACTATTTGTTTTTATTTTCTCTAGGCTGCACAGAGAGTTGAGCATCTGAAGCATAACCCTATGAGTAGCAGAGATGTTTCAGCTGCAAAGGCTTTAACTTCTGTTAAATGAGAAAAATCTTGCAAATGGGAAAGAAAAGAAAAATAGATAACAAACAATGTGTAGCAGAAGGTTTAAAATGAAAAAAACACCAAACCTGATAAGGGAAGCTAAACATGACAGAAGGCTTTGTGGATGCAGAACTGAGTCCAATAAAAAATTGTCTTTGAAGTCTGAACAAGTGAAATACTAATGATGGTACAGGCTCATTGTTCAACAAAGATGACAGATTTATCCACAACAGCACAGAAATATAAGTATTTATGAAACATTTCCATGCTGTAATTGAAATGAGGAAAGATTACGTAAGGATGTTTCTAGCACAATGAAGTACTTTCTAGGCTATGCACAACAAAAGACATTAAACAGCTACTGCACTTAGTAATTTTTAAATGAGCAGGCTGGGAAAACTAGCATCTGATTCCTAGAAGCACTGTTTGAGGAAATCTGGCTCACCTATCTTAACACTTGTTAAATCCTGAGCTATCTAGGATTTTCCAGAAATTGAAAGAATGTTAACATCCTGCCAAGAGTACAAAGGAGCAAGTGGGATGAGCAGGAGATATGCAGAAGAACATCTACTAGAGAGGCAACATATGGTTTTAATAGATAAAATTTCTTAGTGTAACAGATTTGCAACAGATTTATCAAAATTACTTTTAAAATATTTTTTTAAATGGGGTTTTGCACAGTTAAAACAGATGGCAGGCACTGCAGTGTTTCCAGACACCAGCTTCAAGTTTTGAAGGAGGCTCAAAATGAGGTAAAACAAAAAAGTAATTGAGCTGTCTGACATATTCTCTGGTAAATAATTATTCATACTAAACAACTTGTCACAGCTCCATTAGTTACATGAGGTACAGACCAGTATTAGTCAGGATGTAATTGACAGCAGTTACAATACTTCAGCAAATTAGCAAAAATGCATATCCTCCTGCTGATCTATGTTCGGTTACTTACCACATTCTCATGCTTATGCTTTTGTGAACACTACCATTCAGCAGCTGCCTTCAAGATAATATGCTCCACATAAGCATTCCTTTTATATTATCAACAGACTTGGGCTAATACCTATAATGGGATATGCAAATTTTAGATTTCTCTATAATTCTCAGAATAAGCCTGATCATATCAACACTCAACTGGTTTGCATGACAATAGCTGCTGGGGGCCAGATAGAAGGCCATTGTCCTCTGAAAGTCCCATTGAAAATGCCTCAAATCAGGAACAGAGACATCAAAACTGACCATTCCCGAAACTTTGGTGTACAGCATTGACATCTGAAGGCATTCAGCTTGATAAACATTGAGTTCAGCTGGAGAATGGACAGGAATAAATAGCAGGAGCTAAAGCAAAGTCCAACTCAAATTACTTTCAGAAAAAAACAAACAACTTAGGAACTCAAAGCCAGCTACTGATCATTCAGCCTGAAGAACTTAAATGAGAGGTCTTGTGGATTTAGTGTGGAGCCAATATCTTTACCTCGCTCAGTTTTTTTAAAAAAATCCTTATTCATTTATTTTTAACCCATACATTATGTCTCTTGTTGCTAGCTGTTCCATCCCTCAAGTCAATGTCACAAACACCTGGCTTCTTACATTTTCACAAAATGTGTCTTTGGGGGACTGGGACAGAGTATCAAGACTGCGATTCATCTCAATCCATAGGCATTCCAAGGGCATGATTCATGTAGTCCTAAAGTAGCCACCTACACTAGGTCAGATGAACGAAGACTTAAACCTCTTATTTCTCTTCCTTTTCTTAAACAGAAAAAGTGACCTGCCAGATATCACTGCCTTAATTGTAGTTATTTAAGGTAGGAGTGAAAAGACTAAAACTTATGCTATCACAGAGTTGAAACAGTGTGATTTCATTTTATCACCATTTCCTGATGTTTAACAACCTCACTCCTATTAGCAATGTATTATTTTTCTAGTTCTGTTTCCAAGAACTTTTCTCATTATATCAGTCTGCTATTTTAAAGACTTGAATTATATTAGTATTCATGTAGCTTTCCACATCCCAAAGCTTTAAGCAGTTGTGTACTAACAAGAATCTCTAGACACCTCCATAGATATGTCTATTAGTTGCTAAGACTGAAGTTTTAAGTGTAGGTAGATTAACATTTACACATTTTGTCGCTTCTTGTACAAGAGCAACGCTAATTCCTATGCACTGACATTTAAATCATTTTTGTCTTCATTCCACATCCTATTTTAAGTCTCTTTGTCCTCACAGTCATAAATGAAGGACATAATACTTTGTTTCACTTGTAAATGTCAAGAGGTGTAGCATTATATTCTATGTTACCAGTAGCACTAATAGCATTGCAGATTAGACTGCTCTATCTTCATCAAAGGCTATGCATCAGTTGAGACACAGTGCTGATGATAACCTGAGTCAGCTATCAGTGGAAAGAGCTCTTTACTATGTAGGTCACCACCAGGGTTCATTTCAGCAAACACCTGCAAATCACAATTCACCAGAAAAAATAATTTCTTCTTAGTGAAAAAAATTAAAAGAAGTGTGCAGAGGAGACATGTGAATGTACTCATATCCCCATGCCTTAGATATGTATGCAAGAAGTGCTTTGTAGCTTACTGAGAATTTGTATAGCTTCTCCTGCAATTTTGGTTTCTTTTTGCATTGATTTTTTTCAGACTGCTCCCTCCTGAGGCACGATTCCCCTCTACCTATTGAGAGGCTGTAAGAAAGGCAGCAGGTCAAAACCTGCCAGACACATCATTAAAGCAGTATAAGCAAGTTGGTACCTATACCAACAATGAAGGACACTACATAACAAGACCTGTGGCTGAAATGCCAATATCGATGTACTGGGAAAAAAAATCTGCACATCAGCAGAGTAAAAATCTCTTATTCATCCTCAGTTAACATCTGTCCTAAACATGCACTCTGTTTCTTCCAACATGCATGTTGGAGGGAAGAGTGCTGTGAGTGACCATCTGTGTTCACCAGCCCTTCAAATACAGGTTTTCCTCATTGTTTGCACAGGAATAAATTAATCTGCATTTTTTAGATTAATTTGTTTTTTAAAAAGAGTAATTTTTAGGCTAATATGTAAATAATTGGCTATTTTTGTCATTCACCATAGTTCATAAAGAGGGAAATACATGAGAAAGAGTTCCAAAGTATTGTGCAACACTGAAATCTAATCAGATCACTATGCAATTCATACTCACAATTAATATGTCTAAATAGTGCATTCCACTTTTTTTTTTTCTATCATGGCTGCTGCCTTGGATTTTTTTCTATCCTTTACATTCAAGGGAGGGTGCATTTAGAGCACCTAGATATTTATACACACTGAAATTACACACTTCAGTATAAATTAATGTCTATTAAAATTATTTTTGTGTATTAAGTGAATCTTCCCCAGTGGAATCCCCTTGCTCTGTTTTTCATAAGCAGGTAAATAAAAGAAATATCTCGAGCTACCATGCACCATCTGGGTAAATGTCAACTATATCCCTACCTAGAGGGTTGGGGGGTTATTTCTCAAGAGGGCGGGTGTTGGTTTTGCTTTTCTTGCCTACAGTTTGCACAGCTGAATAATTTAAAAAGGACTCAGTGCTGAAGGATAAAATGAAGATGGAGTATATTGTTTCTGGCTACAATACCCAGAGCTGTAGGTGGCATTTTCTGCTAATACAGCTTGTACATGTATTGCTAACAAAACCAGAGATTTCAATCATCATAATTTAGGCTGTGTCAAACAGGATTTTTCTCTGCAAAAAATACATACATAAATAATGTTAAGCACATGAGCCACCAGTATGTATTCCACGTATATATCAGTTTTACCCTGCAAGAATGGCTTGGTTGTTCAGTGAGCTGTCTAAAATTCCTGGATCCTAAATATCAGACTAAACTAGAGAAACGTTCTATGCAAAAATTTTCTGTGCAAACATTTTTTGTCTTTGAAATGCACCATCTTTTCCGATAATTAGTGAAGTTGTAAAAGGTATGAAACCTCAAATTCTCTTCCTATCACTACAATTAGAGTTCTGTGTAGCTGGGCTGACATTGACGAGAAACCACTGCAATAGATGCAGTGTAAGCATATAATATGGGGCTTTGTCGATATCAAAGCATTTGCAGCATAAATAAGAGAAACAGAAGTTTGGAAAGGTCAAAGTGAAGAAGCAATTTGCCCAAGGCCATACATCAATTAAGTGTTAAAGCTGAAAATTGACTCCCTAGTCCAGCTAAGTAATGTGCTTCTGTTTGTGTGACGGTATAGGGGAAGGTGTCTCTTCTGAAGATATCCCATGATTCTGCATTAGGTGCTCATCTCTGGATTTGTCTGATGAGAGTTTCCTTTTTCCTGCATGCTCAATTTTGTCTGCAACTCAGCTCTCTTTTTTTTCTGTGCAAAATTCAATCTCTAGCAAGAAGACCTGTGTATGTGCAGCTGCACACTCTTATTCTTCAGCCTGTGGTTCTCTGAACATTAAGTAGTGCTTTATTAACAGTGACAGTATTTTGTAATTGAATATTCAGATAAATTCTGTGTCAGATCAAAATGGTTTATCTACAATCAATCTTCAATTGATTTGTCTGTACAGCCAAAGTACTTGCATGGTTCCTCAAGCACTGAAATAAGAAAACACTGAGCAACATGGTGAAGCATCCCTGAAGGGCCAGTAGTTAGAGAAGGGTCAAGGTGAGGGTCAATACAATACCTGCTAGAGCAGCAGTGAAGTCATCATTTTGAATTTATTCTTAGCTGAGGGACAACCTCATTTGTTCCTGTATATTGAGGGAGGAGAGAAAAAGGAAAGAAAGAAGGCATAGGTGAAAACGATACAAAGGCAGGAAAAAACAACATGCAGAAAGACAAATGATGCAGAAGAAACTATGTAAGAACAATGGGAAAGAAATCTCTCTGAAAGCAATATATGTTGAAGCAATGTCAAAAACCAGCAGCTCAGTTGCTCTTTGCTATCTCAGAGTTCTTTTCCTGCCTTCATCCCCAAAAGATATGGCCCATGCTGGGACTGCAAGATGTCTCAGGAAACCATCTAATCACCCCTCTATCTGAACAAAGATCAGCTACATCTGTGTCTGTGTCATTCCTAGCAGATGTTCATCTAACCTGTCCTTAAAGCTGTCCCCAGACAAAGCATATCATTCCTTTATGACCTGCTCCAAACCATTGCAAACAGCTTTTAGTCTCTAATTTAGTGAGTTTAAACATTTTTCCTACCAAAATAACTTTAGACATTTTCGACTGCAGGTGCAGCATCTCATCAAATGAAACCAGGCACCACATCTTGCTTTTCTTAATTACTTCTCAAAAATCACTTTGAGGCAATCCTCATAGCAACTCTTGACATATATGAAGACTAAAATCAATTCACTTGAAGTATTTTCTCCTACGTAATATTTTCTAGACCACCCAACATTTGAATCCTTTTGAATCCTTTGTACAATCACTTCAAATGCTTTATTTGATTTAGGAAATAATACAGTGGGATACAGTAGTCCATCTGAGAATTGCTAGCTCCAAGGAAAGAAGTAGTACAGCTTTGCACATACCCACAGTCTGAAGATGCATTATTCACTGCAGGTTATCTGTTCTTAGGCTTGTTTGGCAGAAGGAGAAAGGCAGGACATTATGTTGTTAACATGCACTCAGTTTGTAAGCCATAAAACCTATAAATAAGGATCTGCTTCTTAAATGGTTGTTTCCTTCTTTTATGTGTGCAGCTGATTACTTCTGTCTAAATGCAGTACCTTGTATCTATCCCCAGTGTATAGCATCCTATCTGTTTCAGATCATACCTTCAATATGTCAGAATGACTTTAAATTCTAATCCTGTCCTCCAACATACTCGCAGTCCCTTGCAGATTAGTGTCATTAGCAAATCTAGTAAGCATGTTTTCATTCTTTTCATTTTTTGGAGATCCCCTGAGGGCATAACGCTTTTATGACCTTGCTAAATTGTAGGGATAAGACATACTTTTCTACAACACTTTAAAATACCAACAAATAATCAAATTAACTTTGAGGATATTTGTCCTCAAGAATTCAATACAAGTCTCCAGCAAGACAGGGTATATCTACACTGCCTTTGAAAGAAATCTCAAGGCCAGTGTCAAACTGTTAAGTTCAGCTCCCATACTGAGCCTCTCTCACAGTCCCAAGCATGCCCAGTCACTGACACTCTCTTCTCATACCAGTAAATTCCTATCAGGAAGATGTCCAGGGAGTTAATGTGTCATTTCCCCTCAGGGTACACGCTAGCTGCTTTTGAAGTCCCTCTACAACAGTTTTCTCAAAACGAGGAAGATGTAGCCATTCTGACACAGTAGGGAGGTATATCTCTCACAGAATAAGAGAGCTTAAGGACATTTTCCCTGCACCACAGAAAGGGCTGTTGTTGTCTGCTGGCTGCAGAAGTGGCCAACAATGCCAGATGTGACCCACTCTGGAACTCAACAGCTCCACCAGGGCTGGTGGTGAACCTGGGTCTCTGCCAGAAGCACACACAGCCTGCCGTTTGGGGAAGCGCTTCTACACTTCTGACTGATTAAAATTTAATCTGACTCTGACTACAACAGCAAACTACATATCCGATCTGCTGCTAGCACTGACAGAAAGCAATAGTTCAAAGAAGCCCTGCCAGTGGTGCCTCCCTCACTCCCCATCAAAGCAATGGAGAATCAGGAATCTTCAATACAACATCTTAAGATAGTCCCTCTGCACAGAAATACTAGCTCTTTAGGCCTTCAGAGTCTGATTAACATGACTGCTCAGTGCTACAGGCAATGTAGGTATTGTTAAATCCTATTCTCTCTCATTCTGGATCTGGAAATACACAGTTTTTCAAAAAATCAAACACCCAATCTTTTTGTTTTCCAACATATACAATTCCTGAATTTAGAAACATGTGATCTCTGATGGGATTTAACTCGTTGAAAGGTATCTGTTGTATTTAGGTGTTTGCATCTTCAGTTGCTGTTTAATTGGAAAACAGGAACAGACTACTTTGACATTTCAAATTTACAGCTCTTCTGAACACCTCCAGTAATTTCATAGAGAATCATCCCACAAAAAGTAAAAAAGTCTTCACCTGAGAGATATCTATAAACCTCAACATCACAATGGGAATAATGAATACGTTGAAAGATCCTGGAAACGCAAGAAAAAACCACCTCGACAGCTGCTATATACTAAATGTACTGCAAACAGACTTGTTCAAAATTGCCAGGGAAGATAAGTTGATTAGGTATTTAGAAATCCATCCCCTTCTTTTGGTTGCCAGATAACCAACTGAGCAATGTCAAGGATCAGAATAACTCCTATATACATATACTAAGAGAAGAAACAGGAGGCTCTTGTTAGGCTTCTGATATAGGAATTTAGCAGGTGCTTTTTTGAAAGAATGAGATGGATTTCCTTTACTGGAAATAGAGGGAAGTCGTATTAACATTAATAAATGTGTTCATGGAAAGCCCCATCATAATTAGTCAACATCATTTATCATCATCACAGTTTCACCAAGAGATTCTAATCACTCCTTCCCTTAATTACTCACACCAAAAGAGCAGCATGTTAAGTGTTGAATGCAGAAGACTGCTTTATGCCTGGTAGAAGACAGAGGATGCATGTGGTACATTTGGACAATGAATTTTATTTTTCCTTAGGCTTTTATAATTAAAAAATTTACAACTATTTTTCCTTTTAAAACACAGCAGTCTAAAGGCACGACCTTTGAAAGAAACCAAAAAGGGACTCCTGCAGGTGCAGAAATTCTGAGGGAAATAGTTGAGAGTTCATCTATCCTCTTTCTTTGTCTTTTCTTTCACTTTACTCATGTTCTCCAAATTCCAAAATATTTTCTCACACTGGATATATTTCTCATCATGCATTTATTACATGAGATTAACTGATCTGTCTTCAGTTTAGTTCACATATATCCATATATGGCAAGAGATGTAAAGTAGGTACTGATGAGTGCTACACAGCTCCCAGGCTTGGGACATTTCTGTGCCATGAGCACCTGAGGTAAATCTGTTGGGACACTAGACATTACACCCGCTTGCATGATTTTCTTTCTCTTACATGCTTCTGCCTGGAATCATAACGTGAAACTTCAGTTCCACCCCACCAGAGAAAGTAATGAGGGAATCTCTAATGTCATCCTATCCAGAGTCCTGGATTACATCCCCACATTTCTGAAGCACTGGAACAGTCTACCCAGGGAGGCTATAGAGTCTTCTCTGGAGATATTCAGAATCCACTTGGACACATTCCTGTGCAATCTGCTAAGTGAACCTGCTTTAGCAGAGAGGTGGGACTAGATGCTCTCCAGAGGTCCCTTTCAATCCCAAACATTCTATGATTCTGTGATTTCTTCCTGTTTTAAGCCAGTGAAACAAGAGGAAGGAAAAGAATTCAAATCATGGGAGTGGCAAATGTGTTTGTTACGTATTACTTAAAATTATGAAAACAGAGATATATCTATTCATCATTCCTATCTCATGTAATTTTAAATTGTCTTTGCTCTGTGTTGTCTGTCCAGCGCAGGTAGTTGGGCATCAGTCAGCTGGGAGAAACAAAGGGAGCATCTCCATAGACTATTCCTATCACCTTATTGCACCCATGAAATCTCCCTTTTTCCTTCAGTCACTGGGTCATACTGAATGCAGGAGGACTGAGTAAGAAAAGCGCAAATATTGTAAGTATATTTATGTATGTTTTTATTGCAAATAAAAGCTAATCCATTGGTAAGAAGGTTAATTGGGATATTTTAAAAGTTTGGAGTGTTTTACTTCCTGCTAGACTAAATAGTGAGTTTCAAAAGGAGATTATAATGTCCAATGTGTGCCATTTCTGAAAATAAACAAGCAAACCCATTACTTTAAATTAAGATACCAGACTGTCACCAAGTTCTCTTCTCACTGTTCATTACATAACACCAGGTTGCAGAAGGCTTAGTTATATTAGGTATTTTGACCCCCAACTCTTTTATATGCATTTTACATTTGACGGTTAGATAATGTGCTTTACATGCTCTGGCTCATGTGTTCTTTACTGTATTAACAGGTTTTTTTGAGCTTGTGGGTCTCTTATTCTTAGTATTCTTTTCATGAATATATTGTTTCAGATTTGCAATTTCTTTCATTTATTCCACAAAATTGCTTCCATTCTTTAAAAGAACACATACTCAGAGATTTTCTGGTAGTTAATACAAACTAGGAGATCAACATCCTTTATTGTGAGAAGTAATATGCAACTACATAATTCAGAGATCATTGCATGACTGTCTTTGCAGTACAATGCACAATTGTGTAAATCCTGTCTGATTAGCAGAACAAAAGACTAAAACCCTTCAAAGCTGAAAGAAGAACATAGTTTGTATGTGTGGAGTCACCAGCTCTTTTTGTTGTATAGAAGAAAATTATGTAAACATTATTTGTATGTAATAACATTTAGTAACCTTGTGTTTGTTCTAATGAATTCAATATTTCCTTTGCAGTCAGTTTTAGAAGAGATTTTGTATTAGAACATAGTCTATGTTTTCATTTAATTTTCTGCAGGTCTTTTTTGTTTGGCTCATTTATCTTTCCTTATCCCTTGAAACCAACTACAATAATTCAGTTCACTACAGCTAGACCTTTCGACAGAGTCAGAAATAATAAGCTCCAGGCACTGCTGATTCCAAAGCCAGCTAACAAGTATTGCTTGATTCTGATCTGATCATCTTATGCTTTTTAGCTTAATGGGGATGTTTGGACAGCATTTATTTCTCCTTTGTTCTGCCAGAGTTCCTTCTTCCTCTTCCTTTTCTACTGAAACATCATTTGAGCAGTGGTACAAAACCAAATCTCACACAGATATAATGAAATAAAATTCTCAGCTGTTTGGCAGTGCCTGGTACTTGTTAATCTCTCTCAAAACGTCTCCTTCTCAACTACAGTAGTGTGTAATAGAATATTGCAATATGCAATATCTTGTTATTCAAAGTATTTTAAAAGGCATGGCAAATGTGTAAAAACAGTGCCCATTCTCCTTAAGCTTAGTAAAACAAACAAATGGTTCTCAAAGTTTACATCGTGGCTTACAGTTAAGGTAGGGAATTTAATGTAAATAATTTGAGTCTTTTGCTTTTTCCTACCAAAGGCAGATTTCAAGTGACAGGTGTACAACCTTGGTAGTTGAAGTACAAGATCTCTGTGCTGTACAGATCTGTTCTGGACTACCATTTCAGAAAGAGAAGCCCTTTGCCTAGTCCTAGGATAAGACAGTGTCCTTACAGTTTTTTCTTACCTGAACATAAGGATGGTACCTTCCTCACATCAGGCTGGTTTTTCAGTCATAAGTTGACATTCATTTTTGCTGTGAACTAGAGTGAAGACAAAAGTCAAAAAAATCACAGAATCACAGAACAGTTTGTGGTCAAAGGAACCTTTAAAGGTCATACAGTCCAAAACACCTGCAATAAACAGGGACATCTTCAACTAAACAGGGACATCTTCATCTAAGATCACGTTGGTCAGAGTCTCATCCAACCTAACCTCAAGCTTTTCCAGGGATGGGTCATCTACTACTTCTCCAGGAAACCTGTTCCAGTGTGTTACCACCATCAATGTAAGAAGTGTCTTCTTTATATCTAGTCTGAATCTGCTCTTTTTTGGTTTAATACCATTACCTCCTTGCCCCGTACCTGCTCTGTTGTCGCAGAATCACTAGGTTGGAAAGGACCCCCAGGATCATCAAGTCCAACCATTCCTATCTGCCACTAAACCATGCCCCTCAGCACCTCCTCCACCCATCTTTTAAACCCCTACAGGGAAGGTGACTCGACCACTTCCCTGGGCAGCCTCTGCCAGTGCCCAGTGACCCTTCCCACGAAAAATTTTTCTCTGATGTCAAGGCCAGACCGCCCCTGTAGGAGCTTGAGGCCATTGCCCCTTGTCCTGTCCTCTGTCACTTGGGAGAAGAAGTCAGCTTCCTCCTCTCCACAACCTCCTTTCAGGTAGTTGTAGAGAGCAATAAGGTCTCCTCTCAGCCTCCTCTTCTCCAGGCTAAATAATCCCAGCTCTCTCAGCTGCTTCTTGTAAGACTTGTTCTCCAGCCCCTTCACCAGCTTTGTTGCTCTTCTCTGGACTCGCTCCAGAGCCTCAACATCCTCCTTGTGGTGAGGGGCCCAGAACTGAACACAGGATTCAAGGTGTGGTCTCACTAATGCCGAGTACAGAGGTTATCCTCCCTTGTCCCTGAGGGCAGTTTCCCAGGGGAGTCCTATTGACTAATTCCTTGAACAGCTGGAATTTTGCATTCCTAAAATTCAGGGTCCTGACTCTACTCTTTGCCTAACCCATATCCCTGAGAACAGACTCTACTTGTGCATGACTGCTGCAGCCCAGGTTGCCTCCAGTCTTCATGTCACTTGTGCTGGTGACTATCAGGTGCAGTAACATGTACACTCTGGTAGGGCTGTCTATTTCCTGGCGTAGAAAGTTATCCTCAATGCACTCAGGAGTCTCCTACAGCTAGCTATGCTACTTTTTCAGCAGATGTTGGGGTGAATTAATGCCCCTAGCAGGATGAGAGCATGCAAGCACAATGCCTTCTGGAATATGAAGTCTTCATCAACAGGTTCCCCTGACCAGTCAGCCTGTAGTAGACAGAACCTCAAGACTCCCTGTGTTGTCTCAGTCTCTGATTCTTACCCATTAGCTTTCTACTTCATCCTGCTATTCTTCACAGAATGCTCTTCACATTCTACCCATTGCTTGATGTAGAGGGCAACACCTCTGCCCTTCCTTTCTTGTCTGTCCTTTCTGAATAGCCTGTAGCCATGAAGAGCCACACTAGTCAAAGGACTCATCTCACCAAGTTTCACTAGTGGCAGCTGTCTTCAAGGTGTATTACAAAATTAAATAAGAAAACAAAGTTTTGGACAGAAACATTCAGGGCAAGCAACATGGTTCTTTCTGATTCTGACCTTTCAAAATTTGCCTGGAATCAGTATTATTCAATTTAATTTTGGCCTGGTAATTGCCACCAATTACCAAGTAAAGAATGATGTACAGCCACAAGATCTTCTTTTTATTTTAATTCTGACACTTAATATCACTCTTGCTCTGAATTTCTCCAATACTTTTTCTCCATTTCCACAAAGATAAACAGTTTGTCCTAATCATCAAGGCCCCTCATGGACAATTACAATCCTATTGCCATTATATGTTGAGAAATTAGCTCCCACAGCCAAATGGTCCACATTGTCCTCCAAATCTTTAAATATCATGAAGTATCAGATACATTGTTTAATGAATCCAGTATATCTGTAAATTTACTATGGATTTCTTTAGGATTTGCACTAATGAATCAGGAAGAAATTTGCAAGGATTGGCTACAACTGACTGTAAATAATGTATTTTTTAATGTTTTATTTTTGTGTGTTGCACACTATAATTTCATGTCATTAAGATTAATTTTTTTTAAATAAAAAGATCTGAAAGGGCTACCTGCTGAACTATAGGATTGTGCAGCCAGGGAAACTAATTATATTTGAGACCATATCACACTGTAAAATAGATGTCATGTAGGAGAACCCCTTAAAAGGAGATTTCTTAATTGGAAAAACATCCTTTTCAGTCACAAGTGGCTGAGCTGAAGTGTGTCCTCAGAATATCAATATAAGCTGAAGCTATCAAAATGTTGTGGTTAACCTTTAAAAAAGATAATTTAATTAGAAAATAATAATTAGAATATTCTTACCAGTAATGAAAGCCTGCCTCAAATGAACTTCCTGTAAATTCTCAACTTCAATGGATAACACTCTGCTGGAAAAGGTTCAGCATATGAACAGTGAGATTGAGTTTGCAAATACTGTGATTAACTTACAGTTCTTGATATTGGATGTAATTGCTTGGGCATGATGAAGGGCAAGGACAATTTACTTCCGGGTCACACCTAGTAAAATGTTTTTGCACATGTCAGCAGCTCTTTAGTAAAAAAAAAAAAATCAGACCAATCAATGTTCTTATACATTGTGTAGTTTCCTTGCTTCACCTGAAATCAATGAGCACAGAGACCTCATGAACTGAAGGAAAAAGGCAGCAGGGCACCCTACAGGCTGTTTCTTCATTTAAAACTGCATGAATTAGAGACTCACTTTAGCTAGAATTTTGCAAGGACATTTTCATATGGATGAAAGTATTACATCCCATGTCAGGGCTGGGGTGCTGCTTCTGTTTCACAGAATCACAGAATCACAGAATCACCGGGTTGGAAGAGACCCACTGGATCATCGAGTCCAACCATTCCTATCAAACACTAAACCATGTCCCTCAGGACCCCGTCCACCCGTAACTTAAACACCTCCAGGGAAGGCGAATCAACCACCTCCCTGGGCAGCATATTCCAATGCCTAATGACCCTTTC
>WAAB01022159.1:163157-227188 GCA_013389865.1 Piaya cayana | reverse complement strand
TGTCAAAGGCTTTGCTGAAGTCCAGGAAGACCACATCCACAGCCTTTCCCTCATCCAGTAGACGTGTCACTGTGTCATAGAAGGCAATCAGGTTGGTTTGGCAGGACCTGCCTTTTGTAAACCCATGTTGGCTGGGCCTGATCACCCGGTTCTCTTGCAAGTGCTTCATGCTAGCACTCAAGATCACCTGCTCCATGACTTTCCCTGGCACTGAGGTCAGACTGACAGGCCTGTTTAATGCAGGTTCTGCTGGAATAAAAGCAGTTATATTAAATGGAGCTAGATTATCTAAGGCAAATTGTGGCTCTAGGATGTAACTACGGTGACATCCTAATCTGAATG
This sequence comes from Piaya cayana, assembly GCA_013389865.1. Taxonomy (NCBI): domain Eukaryota; kingdom Metazoa; phylum Chordata; class Aves; order Cuculiformes; family Coccyzidae; genus Piaya; species Piaya cayana. The sequence continues at coordinate 226,846 of WAAB01022159.1, read as the reverse complement.
GTATTTGGAGATCAGCTGATGTAACATCTTGGAAAAACTATTCACCAACTCCCATACTTAATAAAAAATGTCAAAAAAAAGTCTCACTGAATGTGGGATTAAAGAATCATTGTTTAGGAAAAACAGCACTGGAGTTGCAACAAAACATTTTAACAACAATGTTAAAAATACATTTTAAGACACAGAATAGTGGTTCAACTTTTGTGAGATCATCAAAGCTAGTCTGCATGGGATGGTAAGAGGCTACAATATTAGTTAATTTACTTGAAAAGTGTTGTTTTTCCACACTCAAGTGGATTGACTCTTGGTTGTGGAGTTTCCCTGACTGGATGTAATTCACTTAATCATGGTGGAAAGCCAGAACTGTGTGTCACTTTCAGTAATGACCATTTCAGCTCCCTGTATTCCCTGACAGATATCCTGGTTTTTATTATGTACGTATTTTTCAGCCCTGGTTAGAGAAAATACATGGAAAAACATATCGCACAACCTTTTTACCCTGGGAACTGTTTCTCACTTCAGATGTTTCATGGGATTTCACCAAGAGGAGAGTCATTTGTTGGAAGAACCAACAAATTTACACCCCAGAGATCTGGATCCTGATCAAAACATCTGTGAAAAGAGCGCAACAGCCCTGCTGTGGAGAACAACATCATACATTTTATTACAAAACAAGGAGGGAAGGAAGGGAACATGGGTTGGGTTGTTGTAATCTAAGTGTGGCAGAGTTAAGAGTTTCTTTCTGTCATTGACCTACCGTTACCCGCACAGCTGATATAAGACTCTTCCCCAGATTTTCTGTGTACTGTGAATTCAAATGGGCATTGTCCACTGTTATCCATGAGATTCTTCCTTGGTTACTCTCAGCTTGCTGTCATTTCTCACTTTAGTAGGCTCTGTTCAACTACAAAATGCTGGCACTAGACAGGTTAAAAAGTAAAATGCAATCAGATTTTTATGCCTGTACACAGAGACACGGAGACTGTGAATTTTGCCTTCAGATACAGAAAGCTTAAACAAACCCAGACTGACAGAAAAGATACTCTAACTTGGAGCTTTGAGAGAGTGCTCAACCTTGCCTGAAGTTGAGATTTCAAGAGATAAATGGCTTAAATCAGCCTATAGAGACATGTCAGAATCACAGCTATTTAAGGCATGATTGTGTACTCACCTCTGTAACAATTGCTACAGAATGCAGCTAATTTTGCATTCCTCTTTATTCTGATTTATAAGCATTACAGGAAAGAAAATGGAGGAAAAAATAGGCTTTTAGTTCTACCTGAACTTGTATAGGAAACCAATGTACTCAGAACTGCCCCAGTGGCTGTTGTTTCCCTCTCTTCCTATGCCACTTAAGGAGACCCTGAATGTTAGCACTGCCTATCTCCCTGGTTCAGTCCTGTCTTTTGTAGCAGGTCACTTCTTCATGTCCATAGCCATTTACAAGCTGTCTAGGTGCACAGGCATGGTACAGGTCCTTGCCTTTTGTGTTCTGCCAGCTACCCAGCATGGGAAGCAGAGTTGACAGAGGCCCTTGCAGCCTGTGGGAACAGTGGTTTCTTCACATGATTAAGCTGAGGGGAGACAACAGTTGACTAGTGAACCCAACTGGCATTTGATCATGTTGTTTGGTATCTGAAGAAGCATCCAACAATGCTCTTTGCTGTTCACTTACTTCAACAATACGTATTGTTCCAAATTCTTGCTCCTTCCTTCTAAATGCTTCTGAGCACCCCAGTTTTATTCTCAATCATGTTTCATTCCCTGTCCTGAACTTCATTTTGTAATGCCATTTTCTAATTTCCTGACTTTTAAAGTAGACTCTGATCACAGTCTCATCTATCTCAAGCGTTTCATAGTCTTAATTCTGTTGCCTTGACAGCAGTTGCTATATCTAACCCTAGACCAGTCTGGATGTGATCACTGATTTGTACAAAACATTGTGTAAAGTACAAGCACATTTGACTCCCTTAAAAATCACTGACCACCCCACACTAAAAAGAAAACAGAATTTCAGCTTCATACGTATGGACTTTGCTACACGATGCCTGTGCTAAGAGTGACTCAAGGGGAAGAATAGGCTTAAAAAAGAGCAGGGAATGACATCCTTGAAAGATAGGAAGGGGTGGTATGGAGATGCAACACACACTTGTAGTGGTAGAATCACACCAGCTGATCTGCCATTCAGAAACAACTGAGTATTACCTGAATGCATCCTGCTTCACACCCTTACTGGGGCATGCTGGCAATGCCACAGTACAGTTGAAGTCTTGCGAAGATGAGCAGGAGGCGCCTGAGGTAGTAGGTGTCAGCAAGGGAACTTCCACAGAACACCTTATAGGAAATGAGGCTTGTTCCGCTAAAAAGGTGATGCAGTCGAAAGCCCTGCTGAAACACATGCAGTATGGACAGTGAACAGGAGAAGCTGGAAGCTACTGTGCTGCTAGAAAGCTATGATTTGGTTGTCATCACTGAAAAATGGTGGGACAAATCCCATGACTTGATTGTGGCTGTTGATGGCTACAGGCTGTTCAGAAGGGGCAGATCAGGAAGGAGGGGTGGAGGTGTTGCCCTCTCTGCCAGGAAGTGGATAGAGGGTGAGGAGCCGTCTTTGAAGAGTAGCCATGAACAGGTTGAAAGCTTGTGGGTCAGAATAAAAGACCAGGTCTGCAAAAGGAACCTTGTGGTTGGTGTATATTACAGGCCATGCAGTCAAGGAGAGCCAAATGATGAAGACTCCTTCCTCCAGCTACAAGAAGCTTCATGCTTACAATCTCTCACCCTACTGCAGGACTTCAACCACCCTGACACATGCTGGAAAAGTAGCATGGCAATATGTAGTTAATCCAGGGGACTCCTAGAGTGCGTCAAAGGTAATTTCTTAACCTAGGAAATAGGCACCCCTACCCAATGGCATGCAATACTGGACCTGATGATCACCAGTGCAAGTGAGCTCATCAGTGATGTCACGATCGGAGGCAGCCTGGGCTGCAGTGATCATGCACTGGTGAAGTTCAAAGTCCTGAGGGATATGGGACAGGTGAGGAGTCTAGTCTGGACCCTAAATTTCAGGAAAGCACACTTTGAGCTCTTCAAGGAATTAGTCAGTAGGTTCCCCTGGTATATGGTTCTCGGGTACAAGGGAGGAAAACAGAGCTGGCAAATATTTAAGGATGCTTTCCATAAAGCATAAGAGCGCTCAGTTCTCAGATGTAGGAAATCAGGCAGACCATGGCTTCTGAGATCATGAGCTGGCTCTGCACTGCTCAGCACTTGCCAACAGGGCACCAGTTTGATGATTTCCCACCTTGTCCTAGTACTTGGAAATATCAGCCCCTAAATTGTTTCTAGCTCTGTGGGAAATGCAGTCCCAAAGATTTTTCATCACTTTCAATGGTAAAATTTTGATGCAGAAACGTGTTCCCCTGTCTGTGGCTCTCAGTCATAGGGATATGATGTACTTTTATCAAGTGTAGCTATGAAAACTCACTCTTCTTCCCTTGCTTTCTGAAATTAATCTTATTCCCCCTGTGTTCTTCTCTGGATTGAATTGCAAAATTCAACTGTGGCTAACAGGGTCCTTAGCTTTTCCTAAGGGCTATTCTGAGGATGCAGTCCAACTGTGTTCTGTATTTCCAGATTACATGATGTCTCTGGGGACTGCAATATTTTCAAGGCAGTTGTGGTACTTTATACCTTTAATATGATAAAATGTATTCACCATACAGCCACTTATCTACTTCACAAACTCTTGGTCACCTCCAGCTCTTGCTGAAGAACTCCCACGATATTAATACCACAGAAGACAGATTTAAAAGAAGATATCTTAAGTCTTCCCTGGACAACTTGTGTTCCCATTGGCAGTTCTGGCTGTCTCAGCTACACATATGCTTAAACTACTTTGTTTACCTCATGTTTCTGTGCTGCAGTTTCTTCTCCATCTGATGGTCTTTTCCTAATTCTCTCTAGACTGAATTTGCATCTCTCTATAATGCAAAGCAGGTCATTACCATCACACATAGGTCACTTGAACACATTGCACTACTAAACATATATGGGTAAAGGATGCTGGCAAGTTACTAGGGTAAAATAATTGTTGTGAGACAATACTACATAATCAGAAGCAAAAAGTTTAACAGCATGGCATTATTCACAAATGAAAGAGCTATTTTCACCTAGATGTAATATTCCTTCTGCTTCTATGCTGGAGACAGTTCACATTACTTAGCTATCATCTGTTTTGTTCGGGGGAGGGGTTATATTCCATACTCCTGGGATCATGATGATTTGGATATTTGAACACTTCTCTGCTCAAAGCACTATTCACAGAAGTTCTGATGCATAATTTCATATTGTTTATGGGCACCTTGTGCAGAATTTGCCCTGTACGTGGATTCATACAGAAAACAGGATTTACAGGAAGGCTAGAGCTATTGGCTATTTTTCTTTTGGCCGAAGAGTTTCAGATAGCCAGCTGCCAGGTGAGCAATTTCCTTCAAAGGGGATTTTTGTGTGTCAGACAAGGAGAATTGTATTGCAAGTGTCTTGTTACCCTTGTCTGGTCATGGAAAACACAGCTGTAGCAAGTCTTGGCAGGAATGCAGGACTCCACTGATTGAAAGGAAATATAAAACTACAGCTGGTGGATTTGAATAACCAACATAAACATACAAAACTCCCACAACTGTTGCTTCAGTTTCACATTGCAAATTACTACTGTGGCAGAAACAAGGAGGAGCATGAGTCAAGGACTAGACCCTAACATTGCAAGGGTTGTAGAAATACTGATTAAGAACTGAAGCAGTCACCACTTTACTACCATCTTAGTAAAAAGTAAAGATCACAGTGAAAACAAGGGAATGATGATTCACATGTGCACAAATTTGCAGTGAAAGGCCATATTTTAAAGAGATATGTGGATTCCTCTGTTAGAAACAACCAAATGAAAACTGTCTTTTTACAAAACGTGCCCTTGAATATGTATGTCCATCCACTTGTTACAATGGGATTTGGCTTTTTTTTTCACATCGTGAGTAAAATACAAACTATTCTATCTCCTTGGTATGTGATTTCCTACTTCTACCCATTTTCAAAATTAACTAACATGACAAGCACCAGGATAAGTGCCGGAACACAACGGGGTTTTATTTGCAGCTGATTGCTAACACATAATAATATATACAGAATTTGCACCAGCTCACACCGCAGAGCTCTGGAAAACAGGGTCTTTCAAATAGAAATGCTAGCATAGTGCAGCTCTCAGCATCTTATAACCTGCATTGTGATTTTAAGTGAGAAATCCCCTATGGCTCTCTGATGGAACATGTATAATGAATTCAACACATTATTTATGTAAAAATCTATCATGTTGAATATTCTGCTCTTAGAAGACATAGCTTTCAAAATTAGATTTGCTTCTTTTCTTCATTGGTAATCAGCAGAGTACCCCAGTCATCCCCTTCAATTTGTTCATGACAATGAGGGAGAAGGAGAGATCTACTATGGAGTAATCTCTACTCCACAGTATCAGTTTCCATTCAAGGAAAAGAAAGAAATAGGGATTATGCCATGTGCTGATAAATTAGAGATAAGATAAATATTACTTAAACTTGAGAATTTACTGAACAGAATAATCATTGTTTGAAATGTAAAGAAGGGATGGACGGATGACACAGAGTAAATATTATAGAATCATAGAATCATAGAATTGCTAGGTTGGGAAAGACTTTTGAGATCATTGAGTCCAACTGTACCTGTCCACTACTAAGTCATATCCCTAAACGTTTAGTCCATTCATCTTTTAAATAGCTCCAGAGATGGTGATTATGGAGTCCACGGTCATTTTTATTTTTTATATGTAAGTTAGGGGACACATCACTGGAAGATCTTCTAGATTAATTTAGTAGAAGTAGAAAGGAATTATTTAGTACAACTTTAACTACCATTAGAGAGCTTTTCTGTAGTGTTTTTGGTCTTGGGACCACTATAGTTTAATATTTTCATCAAGGACATGGACAGCGGGGTTGAGTGCATGCTCAGAAAATTTATGGACAATGCCATACTGAGTGGTGTGGTTGTCATACCTGAAGGATGGGAGTTCATCCACAGGGACATGGACAAGCTTGAGAACTGGGCCCTTGTGAAGCTCAGGAGGCTCAAAAAGGCCAAGTGTAAGGTCCTGTACTTGAGCAAGGGCAACCAGGGGTACCAGTACAAGTTGGGGAATGAAGAGATTCAGAGCAGTCCTGCCAAGAAGGACCTGGGGTCCTGTTGGNGGGTTGAGTGCATGCTCAGAAAATTTATGGACAATGCCATACTGAGTGGTGTGGTTGTCATACCTGAAGGATGGGAGTTCATCCACAGGGACATGGACAAGCTTGAGAACTGGGCCCTTGTGAAGCTCAGGAGGCTCAAAAAGGCCAAGTGTAAGGTCCTGTACTTGAGCAAGGGCAACCAGGGGTACCAGTACAAGTTGGGGAATGAAGAGATTCAGAGCAGTCCTGCCAAGAAGGACCTGGGGTCCTGTTGGAGGAAAAGGTGGATGTGAGACAGCAGTGTGCACTCATAGCCCAGAAAACCAGTTGTGTCGTGGACTGCATCAAAAGAAGTGAGACCAGCAAGTCCAGGGAGGTGATTCTGCCCCTCTGCTCCACTCTGGTGAGACCCGACCTGGACTACTGTGTCCAGTTCTGGAGGGATGATGATTGGAGGGATGGAACACCTCTCCAATGAAGAAAGACTGACATTTTTGGGGGGTTGTTCAGCCCAAAGAAGAGAAGGCTCTAGGGAAATGTTATTGCAGCCTTTCAATACTTAAAGGAGGCTTATATGAAAGAAGAGGTCAAACCTTTTAGTAGGTCCTGTTGTAATAAGACAAGGGGTAATGGTTTTAAACTGAAAGAGGGTAGATTCAGGATAGATATAAAGAAGACATTTTTTACGATAAAGGTGGTGAAACACTGGAACCGGTTTCCTAGAAGCCCCATCCCTGGAAACACTGAAGGTCAGATTGGATGGATCTCTAAACAGCCTGATCGAGTTGATGTCCCTGCTTATTTCAGGTGGGTTGGAACACATGACCTTTATGGGTCCCTTCCAACATGAACCGTTCTATGTTTCTATAATTTTATGGTTATGAATCAGTTTCTCTGGTGCCTCAGGCACCAAATACAACTGAGCTCAGCTTTAGTACCATCTGGATCACTAGAATTGTCCCTACACAAGTTTTACCGACAAGGCTATCTGAGATTCCACTTACACTAAATACTTGTTGCAGAGGCTTCTTTTAATAATTCAGTAATTAACTTTAACTGCAGAACTAATTCCATACCTCTTCTGCAAAGCGTTTTAACATGCACTGAGACTGTACCGACTTCAGAAAGACCTGCACACATGCTTACGTGTTCCCTGAGCTGTGACCAGTCGTTCTGTTTCTGATCACATCAAGTCCACAGAATGTGGCTTGGAGCTGTTAGCAGTGTGAAACCCAAACCAAGAGTACAGTCTGGCAATGCCAGCAAGCTCAACTGGTGGCATTTGTTTCTCTGAGGAAACCTCACTGAGAACACACTACCATGAGGTTAGAGGTAGCAGAACTGTGTCTTGCTGGAAGAGTGGCTCAACAGGGCTAGATTTTTTTCTGAGATGGTGAGAGCAGTATGTTTCAGCACTCATGCTTCATCATATAGGCAACAGAGAAGAAGGATTTAAAGTCATTTCTAGTGCACTAATTTGCTCATGCAACTAATTTCATCAAAAATTGTATGTTAGACTGCATGCTTACTAAAACTTTAGAAAACGTGATTTTTTTTCACCCTGGTAGTAATTAAGAATTAGTGACTGAAGCCTACTTGTTACATGCTTTTTCTACTGTGTCTCTGTACTAGTATTGTGATGATTCCTTATTACAGATTGCTTTTCTGTGTTGTCAAGTACCCTGTGAAAGGTACCTAAATCAGTCACAGCAGGTCAAATATATATTTTAAAATTTCCAAAGTAGGTGTAACAGTTTGTCAGGATAATCTGTCATAAAGTGGTGTTTTGCAAAGACAGGGAGGGGGTGGGTTAAAGCAAAGACGGTCAAAGAGGTCTAATACAATTTATTTATTTATTTAGATAGCAGGGCACGTTTTGTCAAAGTTACAGCTGAAGTTACATAGGGTAGTATGACCCTGCAGGACTGTTCCCAATAGAGAAAGTAACCACGACCTTTATAAAACACAGAGCAGTTAGACAGCAAATTGTTAATCTGATTAATCTGACTCAAATTAATAGATCAGACTGTCAACCATACTTCTGTGACTGGATACAAGTCAGGCAAAAAAACCCTATGACTGCAAATGATTAAGATGAAGACACTCGTTTGTATAGTGTAAAAGGAGGTAAAATGTTCTGTACCATGAGATATGCATCAGCCTAAGCATCACTCAGGTAACCAGCACTAGGTGCACACAAGGGACTTAGTCATCCGCTGCCTCAGCTATTATTTCTGAGTAAGCTGTTGATTCAATATTACATGAAGAAAGCAACACTAATATTCAGTAACTATGATGCAGATCAGCTGCATCTTTCTGAAAGCCTAATAATTGCAGAATCTCTCTTGTTTTATTCAAACAATTGCTGATCTGGCTGTATTACAAAGTTGGGGTTCTTCTTTGACAGTAGACTCAGAATATGGATTTTGCATGATAACTTTGTGCATTAAGCAAAACTGTCACTGGCAGTAAGTAAAGGCTCCTTTACTTGTTTGCAACACCTTCTTTTCACCTGAATTTGCTAAGGTCAGCTGCTTGTTGGTATGCAAAAATACCAAAGACACTGGTCACATCAACAGCAATAAACCACAGTCAGCAACAAGATAATGAAAACTGAGACATTCTGACTATATGTTCAAAATATTCTGTATATTTGTACAAGCAATAGAGCCACTGAGCACAGAAATGCACACAGAATTAACAGTTTCTCAAGATCATATGGCTCTGAGCAATGTTGTTCTCTGCACTGCTCAGTCCATGGCCTGTGAACTGCTACCCAACTCTAGCAGGTCAGGGGGTGCACATCAGCATGCTTTGGTTGGAAAAAGACCACAAATCATACACATTCCCATGCAGTTAGCTGGTTTTAAACAGAGCCTGGTGGTAAACATGGTGAAGAACTGGTTCTTCAAATCTGCCAGCAACTCATCTGGACTTCTGCAATTCAAATAGTGAAATCATGGTTTTGTAACTAGTGTTCGTTTACCTTTCTTTGCAGTTACCTATCTACTGCCTCTTTCTCATCTATCAAAAGCAATAAGACAAACTATGAGGACTGGGGAATTTCTGCAGAAAAAATTACAGCTCAGGGAGAAAGACAAGGGCAGCATTCAGCCCTTTTACTGTTGTACCCAAACCACCTTGCCGGTCTTGTGTTCTGTTTGCAATTAACTGTGTTGTCCAGACAGGTAGGATGTGGGCAGGATGTACTCAGGGAAAAGAGGATAAACAACATCTGGGGCATAAGAAGGAAGAAAAACTTGCAACAGGGAGACCCATGAATTTCCTTTTTAAAAAATAATAAATAAGCATCTTACCCATACTTTACCTAGTCTTGTAATTTGCATAGTTCAGGCATACGGTAGTTCAATGGGTCAGGTTCTTTGGGCGGATGTGCCACCTGTGAGGAATGGAGTGCTGCAGCAGAGATGTCGTTGTTGTGAAGCAGGAAGGTACCACCTGAACCACAAAAGATATTGATGCTGACATGGAACATCACTCTGGATAAACAGGGAATAAATAGCAAGCAGAAGGAGAAACACGTGTCAGTCTGAGGCAGCTCATCTGGCCACTGGGATGTGCTTTCCACACTAACATCAATGGGGGAGGCTTGTCAGATGTTCTGCTTGTGAAGTGGGAGGTGGCATTTTGCTCTGAGGGCAACTTCAAAAGGAGCAAAAATGTTGGTCTTTCTTTTTTCTTTCAGTAAAAGGAACTGGTTAGAATAGAAAAAAGGCTGAGTTTTCCACTGAAGAATAAAACATTGACAACCAAGTGATGCTTAGAAAAACAAAGAATCTTGTTGAAAAAAATATGTGTCTCTGTATTTGGCAGAACATCACTGTGTGTCTAGCTCCAAGAGTACAAGTGAGTGCACAGGCTGGTCTGGTCAAACAGAGAGGGGTGTGGTAGCCAGGGAAGAATTGCCATTGGAATAAACGCCCCAACCTGTATGCAATTCAGCACTAGCTCTTTCTGGGGCTGATTATAGTTCAGTGCATAAAGCGTTCTATTGAACATCACCTAAAAGAGATATACATCATTTAAGAGAAGCAAACAAACAAATATTTCTTTTTTCAAGATCCCACTGTTCTAATTTCTGGCAACTCTAAGATGGTATCAGTCAAACCTTAGTCCATGGTTCAGCGGAGCCCTACAAGGCATCACAATATTAATAATTTTCTTTTATGAAAAACACAAAACTAACACTACATGCAGTAGGCATGGGACTGTGCCTTCTAGCAGGTATAATCAATGTCCAGCTTTCTCCTGCAGCTGAGGGGTTCATTGGGGTTCAACTCATCAATGAATATTCAAAAGCATCCTCCAACTTTCCATCAAAAATAAAATTGCTGGACTAAGGTATTTTCAAAGTTAAACGCCCATCAAGAAAAAAAAAATCATGTTGAATACAACTAAAAGCACATGTACATTGTGTAGAGGAAAAATAAAATCATGAACACCTATATGAAAGATAAAAATCTTGTTGGCTTTCATTTTTGACTGTAAAACTGTGTAAGCACCAACGTTGTGGCAAGGGACGGTTACAGGTTATTTCCATACATTTTAGTTTCATTCAAGTCCCTAAAATCTGGTCACCTTTATAGCATCCAAGAAGCCCCAGGCATGTTGCATTAGACAATGATGCCTCTTGCATTTATTCTCTTACTCTCCCTCCAGAGCTACTTAGCCTTTGTTGCAAACTATAGGAGAATAAGTGGCAAATTATTCAAAATAAATATAAGTAAGTACTCAAATCTTTTAATGACCCAATAATAAAGAAGGTAAAACAACACTCTTGGTTAATAAAAATACATTTTTATTGTAATTTTTACTCTGCAAAATTACCATAAGTAATATTATTAATTAAAAAAAACCCTGTCATGGCTTTATTTTAGGTTCTGGGGAAAACAAAAAATTGTGATTATGTTTATATTAGCATATTAAATCTTGGATAGATAAAAATCTGTAATATAAATATATTTGACAATGTCATTACAGTATGTAAAGAACTGTGTCATATTAAAGATTTACGTTTCATCTGACAGTCATTTTCATTGGTGCTGTCCTCTCTATTCTCTGTTCTCTTTTCTCTTTTTCAGTGAAATTCCATTTCTTAAAATAAAAGCCTGCTTTTTGAGATGACTGTGTTATCATTACCCCGGTAATCTCACTTTGAGATTTCACACCACTCATTTGAACACCAGTTCCAATCTGCCTCTTGATATTCTTCTTTTTCTCTGTTCAAACAGGCTTCTGATTGCCCTGGCTCATCACTGAGGGGGCTAATGCTGAACACAAAACCAGCTGACATCCCACAATGTCATTCAGCAAAGCACACACTCCTTGTTAGCAACAGCTACTGTCAAGGAGGTTAGGAAGTGGTCACATCATCTCACAGTTACACTCTTCCAGCCATTATCTGCATGCTATTTTTAATCTGTATTTTGCGTCAAAACGTAGTCATTTTGACTCAGAAAGGGAAGCTGTAAATCTTTTCAGATCTTGAGCCCTTATGCATGAGTACTGTTTGGAAACAGAAAGAATGCCTTTTTGCTTCCCTATTTGTAACTGCTGCTTGGTGCCTTTACAGTGCAAAATGTTCTCTGAGCATGATTGACTTTTTCTATTTTAACAGCTGATTATGTTTCCAAGCTGTACCTTTGATTTCATGGTTTCTTTGTGATTTGGCTTAATAAAAGGTACTGTGGTTTCACAATCAACCTTCAATGAGCCTGTAGAAGTGCTACTCAAAAATGTATTTTCTATTTTATTCTTGTCTATTGTCAAAAAATTTGTTGATAGTAACATATGCTCAGAAGCTCCTTTGTAGTTTTTAAGGAAATTTTGTTTGCATTATAAAAGTACTGCATACTGGGAACTTGCTTGCTCTTCACTGCTTAAACTGCACAGAAAAGACAGAGCACATATTTAAATGATATCATCTTCTGTGTGCTGTGCTTTTGTCCCATTTAGGATTCAGTCTCAGCAGGGGCTTATTTACAAAGAAGTGATGCAGTTTACACAAAAGGCTTCCAAAGTAGTATTGCCATGTAGGGGTGAATCACCCTTTTCACCCATTTCTGCCTCACTGTAACTCCCTCTGCCTTTAACACTCTTTCAGAGACTTTCAACAGCATGTGAAAGATCATTCACAACAAAAACAAGCACTAAATTTATCTCCACTACCACATTTACTGAACATTTTACTATGCCACGGTAACAAAGGGCTGCAGTGAGAACTCATTTGAGGTTGTAGTACACATGGGCTCTTGCTATGAACCTGGGAGCAGTGAACCATCCTGATGCCATGCAGTGCAGCAGGCTGGGACAGGCACAGCTACTCACTGCAGCGGCAAGTTTGCACACTGTGCTCAAAACCATCATGGACATGCAGTAGCAGTAAGTGGATGTACAGACACATTTCTATAGCTGTTTTTATCTTTCAGGTACTTTATAAACACACATTTGTGACACTTTAGCATACTATTCTGTGGTTTTCTTTTCTAAGACAAGCAGCATGGTAAAGGAGACCTGTCCAGCATCCAAAGGGAACAACCTATTACAGAGTACTTCAGTAATAAATTTGATTGCAGGCTGTTTATGGATTTTGAATTTACTAGGCTATTTTGCCTTAGATAAGATATTTTAAAGTCTTTTCTTGCTCTTCTATGGTGCAGCACTTGTACTGTTTTTGAGGGCATAAGGACACTACTTCTGGTCCACAATAAAGGTCTCGAGTCTGCAAGTCTTCCTTGCTGTGGGAGTTCATTCCAGGTGCAGAGGCTCTCACTTCCCTCTGTGCTTATGTGCAGCACTGCTCTCAAAAGCTAACTAGTGCAGCACTGCTCTCACAAGCTAACTAGTACAGCACGTGACACAAGCTGGGCAAAGGCAATCAATCAGGACCCAAAGAGCTGTTTTGCTCCTAGCATCTCTACTGTGGCAGTTCCACATCACTCCTCACACAGGTCTCTGTTTTGCAGCATACCTCAACCTTAACCAGCAAAGGAATATAAAGAAGGAACAGTGACAACAACAAAACCAATTAAAAGAAAAACAAAACAGGATATACACAGAAAAACAGAGTACGCCTATATGCCTTACACATGGAATCCAAGAAAATTATTTTCACCTCTTCCTTTCAATTACAGGCTTTTAATTTAGAACCAGTTTTTGTGACTTTATTGTTCACAGTTGCTATGGAAAATCCTTGATGCTCCTCCACGACAGGTAGCAGATGAAAGTGAGAATGTCACAACTCAAGTCATTTGGCTGATGGCTCACTGGGACAGTGCTTTTCCTCCCTGCCTACCTGAAGAGTATTAGTAATGCTTATGGGCAGTGTGTAAATGTTAACAAATCAGCTGAGGATTTTTGAGCTGGCTGGAAAATGAAGAACAATGCAAATAAGCAGCAGGGGAGGTGGAAAATGCATGCAAATCAACCTATACTTTCTGGTCCATAGGTCCCAAGCCTCATTACCTTTGAAACTTTTGCTTGTGCTTAAGCAGCACTCTAGGTTCTTTCTCTAACATGGAAGTAGGGTCTGCCATGCACAATTTAATGAGCCTCAAGGAGATCAAACGAACCAAGTGAGAGAGATTCCAGTTGTCATTTTAAGATAAATTACTTCTGTATTTGTTTATTTATAATTCCTTCTCTTCTTTATCTTATAATTATATTTCTTCCTGTTTTATAGAAATACTTTTGATGGATGTCTAGGAAAGGATGATATTGCTGCTTATTTGAGAGATGAGGAAAAGCACTAACACATCATTTATGATCAAAGTAGTATAAAGTAATGTTTATTATATATTTCTTTTCATCTTCAATATGTTCTGCAAACATGCATGCATTAGACCTTAGAACATCCTCGTGAGGTACATAAGAAAAGATCATCTTCATTTTCTATGTGGAAAAAAATGTGCCAGAGAGAATTTTATGACTCTGTGCATGAGAAAACTATATTGAAGATCAAAATTAGCAACAGTTTGTCTAATGTGGAAGAGAAATACAGCCAAGCTAAATGATTAGAGCAACAAGAGGCTTATTCTTATTATTTCCTGTCAGTTAGAATTGCTATTATAAAATCTGGGGTACCCAAGGGGGAATTTTTTTCAAAGAAGAAATCCTGAGCAGGTAGTCTCAGCACAATTTCCTTGCATTCATTATGAAGCAGTCATTACTAGCAGACACAAACACTACTTCTCGTTCTGCAGATCTTCTCTTCCTTCAGTAGAAGAAATAGTTATTCAGTATTCACTTCGTTATTTTCTTCTCCAGCATAGACTTCTGTCCTGTCTTTTAGGCCAAATATTCAACTGAAGATACACAAATGTCATCAGGGGTTTTCCTGGGAGGTCCTCAGCATTGCTAATTTAAGTAAACTGTGCCTTATGGAGATACACTTGGAGCTAGGGGTCAAAGCCCAGCATCAGTAGCTCCTAACAGACCCCCGTCTCTTGGGACATATTGTAGATTCTGGAGGCAGAGGTAGCTGCATACTCAGTGGCTGTGTTCATGCTGTGGTGCAGAAAAATCCCTTAGTCTTGCTCTTTGGGTGTTCATGATTATGTTCTGACTCTTCATTCTTGCTTTCTGAAGAAAGACACAAGGGCAGGGAAGGCAGCAGAGTTTGCTATAAGGGGTTTCCAGAAGACTTCTGATCCACCTTTCAAAACCAGCCCAGACCTCTTTCTGCATCCTCACACACTCCCAAAGGAAAAGATGACTCAGTCTGGGACAGAAACCACACTTCAAAAAAACGACCCACCTTATTCTTGCTCTACAAATTAAAGGAGCATCAGATAAAGCTGAGTCCGAAGGTACATTGCCAGCCTCAGTTTTAGCACTTGTTTACAGGATAAATGGACACATCCAAAAACACTCTAAAAGCAAATACAGCTGGGGCAACTTTTACTACCTGAGGTGAAAAAGAGAGTTCCACTGAGTGTAACCTCACTGAATACACACAGCAGGAAAGCCATATGTGAAACAATACCATTGCTTTGATCTTGTGACCAAAGTAGCTTCTCTCAAATGCAAAGACATATCATTTAGTAGTCTCTGTAGAACAGGATTGTTCCAGCCACGTTTTGTATAAAGCAAGATATTTCTATAAAAATTACAAAGCTGCGTGTTTATGTGCACTACTTGGAAGCTGGAAGTATTTCCCAAAACAAATGGAAGTCTTGCTAACAGCTAAATGACTTGGTCATTGCAAAAAGATGTCTTTATAAACTGTATGTATCTATGAAATACCAGGTCCTTATGGTCTTCGTGTACATCGTTATGAGACCAGCACTTATCATGCTGTCATTGAGTGACACCTAGTGGTATTTTCTTGCGTAGGAGGAGCCCTTTAAGTTCTCATTTATCAAATGTCATGCCGCTATACTACAGAATAATCCTCTGAATGACCTATAGCAGATTTCCTCCCTACCTTCCTCCCACTTTCTGACTCACAGAGGAAGCTGAAAGAGTCCACAAGGATTGTCACTGAACTATACACTTTATAAATGAAATAACAGTTTCATAAAATATGGGAATAAGAGAGAAATGGCTGTTTCATCCACAGGATTCTAGAAGTCTGGGAGAAGACTTCAGCATCCTTGGAAATCACTGTGCAAACAAACACAGTGCATCCTCTGAGTGCTGGTCTGGGACCCTAGTTGTGCCAAATATTAAAAATGCAGTCGATCACTTTATGCTTTTATACTTAATCGCCTGCTTTACAGAGTTGCAGTGGTTATCAGAGGATTTTTCTTAATACCACTCTGGTATTTTTCACATGCACAAATCTTTTGTGTTATCCTTACCACACATAATGTCCTGTTTCTGACATTCAGCTAATGTTAAACGCACACTTTAAAAAATGCCTCTTTCCTGTCTAAATGAAAGTTGTTTCCCAGCAGGTGTCACTGTGAGGTAATAGACACAAAATCCAAGACCCTTGCTGAGGTTCCCTGAGTTGTGCCAGGCAAGGCTCAGACTGAACATTAGGAAAAAGTTCTTCTCTGCAAGGGTTATTGGGCACTGGCAGAGGCTGTCTGGGGAGGTGGCTGAGTCCCTGGAGGTATTTAAAAGACAGGTATATAAAGTGTTTATGGATATGGTTTAGTAGTAGACAGGTACAGTCTCTAACCTCGTGATTCTGTGATTCTAGGTGTGGGAGCTGGATGGGATTCTGGAAGCTCCTAGCCCTGCCCTGCAAAGGACCAGTGGCTTGGTACCCTTACAGACCACAGGCTGCCAAAAACATGTCAGTGAAGAGTCAGCCACAGACTTTGTCCAACACCACGCTTGACTCCAGCTCTTGGCTCTTGCTTTGCAGAATGCCAGGACGATCAATCTCTTGTGGGCTGGAACATCTTTCTGGTTTAAGTTTTTATTAAGAAATTTCAAATATTCTTTGGTTTTCACTGGTTATTAAAAAAAAAGGAGGGGAAAGGGAACATTCTGTGAGTACAAATAATTTTCCATTTATCTCTACTCAAGAGAGAACATATTTTTATTTAAGGAAGTGCTAGAAAAGTCAGGGAGGTTATTTTATTCTCTTTCAGGAAATTATTTTCTAGAGATGTTATGGAAAGAAAAGCTTAACTTTTTTTTTTCTACCAAAAAAAAAGGAGTACAATCAAGCACCTCTTCAACCTACATTGTCTATCCAGATTGACAGCATTAAGTGAACGTAAGAGTTAAACAAAAAAAAAGCTTTTGCAGATAAAACTACTTCAGATCAGCACAATGTTTTTAAACTATAATTCAACAATTCAAAACACTGCTGGTTCCTGTAATTGTTGCTGTGGATTATGACCTGCTACATGCAATGAGAGTAAGGTGCTTTTATTTACTAGCAGCAGATTAAATAATGTAATTTCATTATGCAGAACACTCTAAAACGTGTTCTCAAACTCAAATTTCTGGGGGTTGTCAGTAACTTAGAAATGGCTCAGCAGATTTTGCTCCTTTTTTCATGAATTGATAACAAAAAGGAAAACTTTTTTGGTATGATTTCCATGTTTGAAGCTACAACATATTCCAGCTCTGTACCTTGAATTTCATAAAGACAATGCTAGCTTCATCAGACTTGCTAGAGCCCTAAAGAGATGTTTCAATACAAGCATCAGAATCTCCTTTAAGTTTTGCTCTTTAAAGCATGGGAGGTGACATGAAAGAACATATTTCTGAGTATGACTTTTGTCTTTCGATCTCTGAAGATAAACTTCCTTGAGGTGAGCAGATTAGCTAGTACAGGATGCACATTAATTGCTTCTGGTTTGCATAGTAGTTTTCAAGTTTTAAATTACTTCTAATGGGGAAAAAAGCGCCCCTCCTTTAAGTAAGTTGTAATAAAGTAATGTAAAGAAATGTGATCTTTTTTTTATTTTTCTCTCTATTATCCATTTCTTCTCTTGTGCTAAGCTTATCCAGTACCGTGAGTGAGATCTTGATGTACAAAGATGTATAAAGCCTACACACTACTCAGAAACTTATCAAAGTTTCAGATCTGTGATGTGTGTTATTTCTTTTTTACTCTTCATGATTCAGAAACTCAGTTAAGAAACAAGGCATTACTGTATTTGTGTCACCATGAGGCACTGCCAAGTTTAAGCAGTCTTCACAGAACTCACAGCCAGGTGTTGTATGGAAAAAAATCAGTGAAGGGGAAGATACATGGACAAGATCTTCTATTTTCCACCTTAGGGGGTATCACTGCAGAAGAGTTAACAGCCACATGATTATTTGACCTTTGGCCTGTCAGCAATACCCATGTGTGGTGCTTGGAGCATGGCTTTTCAGACTTGGCTGACAATACTCTGTCCCACCCACTTTAGTTTATGCAGGATCACAGGTATTTCTTGACCCATGTTTCATTTTAATGCTAATGATTTCCTGATAGCCTCTTGTGCTACACACTTATCTGTGTATGATGAAATTAAGGAAATCTCGAACTTTACTGAGTTGTGCAACAGAACGATTGTATCAAAAAATGCTTATGTTCTTTTTATTGTACAGAGTCTGTTGTGTTTGGAGTGAATGTTGCTAACCTGTGAGGTGACATTGAACATGTACCTCGAGCACAATAACCACAATGGGATTAAACATAGTAATGTCTTGCAAGACTATATTCACTACTAATGAATACAGGAAAGAAAGAATAAAAAGTGATTTGTAGTGTTCCTTTATAATTCTGCCACCAAAGTATTTCAAAAGGGAAAACAAACCAGACACTCAGATGCTTTGTCTCATATGGCTCTCAGAGATGCATGGTTTTGGAACACACTTCTCTAAGTGTGTAAGAAGTAATGGGAATCAGAGACTAACAGTTTTAAGTTGCAGCCTGACAAATTTGCTAGAAGACTTACTGCAAATGCCCTCAATAGGACTGGGATGGGTTACTCATAAGCCCATTTCTTTCATTTAAGAACCTGAGGGAGAAGGGATAAATGAAACAAAAATTGTTTGTTGCAGTGCTGTTGCTTCCTGTAAGAGAGAGCTTTTCTCACTTTGTTTCACTTCTAGAAAGCTGTATTTGTGGAATTAGTTCTCCAGCTTCTTTATATACTAAAGCAATGCTCACAGCAAGTTGGGTCAAACAAGAAAACTTTCATAAACCATCTCTAGCTTTCTGCAATTCAGAGTGTGTCTCCTTCTCATAGCAGCATAACCTCTTCCTGTGTTAGGTGGGACAGTACACAACAATGCTGTTTACATGGCCCAACATGAACAGATGTCCGCACTGCTTTTCACGGCTTTCAGGCAGAACGCCCCATTCATCCAGGCTCTGCTTTTCAGGAGGAAAAAAAACCCAAAAGAGGTGGTACATAGAGATACCAGATTGCATCCACTTATAACCACATAGCCAAAGCAAATTTCTCCAACAAATACATCTCAAGTATGATTGTCTTTTACCTTTAACCACTGCAAAGACTAGACAGCAGCACTTGTTTGCCTGTGTACCTAGCCCTGCATGACAGAGATCTGGATCCTTTAATACTTGCATTGTTTTACAGGGAAAATACTTTGCTTTTCTATGTGCTTAAACTTTTAGTTTTGTATCCATCTACCTCTAAACTTTCAAAAACATCAAATAAAGACTCAGCAGCAGTCCAGCTTACCACTCACTCTAGTTCTTACTTTGCCAATAGTTCTGGTCTGAGAGTTACAAACTATGTAAGCATTTTTTCTTGGCTGTAGTTCCATCTCATCTTGCAGCAGCATTTTTTGTAACCTAGAAGGCCTATCCTTCACCAACTTCTCATATCTTTCTCTACTGAGAGCTGGAGTCTGCATTTTGACCAGATACTGTCTTGTTGCAAAGAACCAGCACCTGAGAAGGAAAATTAGCCATAATCCATTATGTCAATGAGCTATATAAATGAGAAGTCACAAAGTTTTAGTCCAAATTTTGCCAATGTCAGGGTTGCTTATACCCTCTTCAGTTCGTTCTCTTTATCACGCAATTTCATTGTTAATATGATTCCTGTTTTCCTGTCATGCTCCCTGCATGGCCTTCCTCCCCTCTTATGAAAAGAGCTTTAAATCATGATAATTAAGCAGACTTTCACTGTCTCATGTAGCCACTTTCACTTTATGTCCCCAAACACTGTGTTTTAAGTTTCTTGTTCAAGAACCATTAAGTAAATTTACCACCATTTGACATACTTAAATTAATCCTTTTCTTAAGTCAGAAAACAGATAAAATCATATGAAAATATTTAAAGTATAATTTTTAACTGGAGAAGGCTGAGTAGATTTTGCATTCATCAAAATAGGAGAGGGAAATTTGCAGAGGGCACTTCAGGATTACTGTTTGATGAGGAATCAGCAGCAGCTTTTCTTGAAATGTTTCTTTTTTATCAAACACAACATTTAAGAATTTTATCACTACGCTTCTTATTTTTTTAATTACAATGTATTTGATATGCCCTAGTTAAACAGCAGGGCCATGCCTGCACTGCTTTGTTAGGGTTCCTTCTGCAACTGTGTCACAGAACTACATCTTGCTGCTCCATTCTCCCAGTTTGCAAATGGAGAATGTTTACACTGCAAAATGCCCCATGCCCAGACAAGGCTTCTCTTCCCCTCTGGTTCTTGCCACACACTTGCATACAAGCCCAGATAATGACCATTTGGTGCTGTTTCACTTTCCGGAATTCAGCATCCAAATTAGCCTCTTTGTGATGGGGTGTCATCAATTTTTTTAAATAAACAAACCCTGCGAGTTTGGACCCAGGTTGTCACACCCCTTGGCTGACCACAGAACCTCACTTCACCAATCCAAAAATTAAAGCAGAACCCTCTGTGGTCAGCAAGAAGAGATCTCACCCAGCCAGCACTCCTACAAGAAATCTGGATTTCTCAGCAGTTGGAAGAACACCTTAACTACAGGGATAGCCAGGTATTTTGGGTAGGGCACTCTTTGATCATTCTTGCTGTAACATGATGCTCTAGGTTAATGGTTACAGTGCTTAAATGGGATGTGATTCATTAGATACTAATCCTTTCTCAAGGATTTTTTGTGAATTGCATTCAAAACAGGCCATGACAGGATGTCCAAAAGCATGGTGGTTAGTCCCGTATGCAAAGCCGTTATGTAGTCAAAGTAAGTTTAACTGATGCCTCTTTCTGAACAATCATTCCAAGCACCGACTTCTGTAAAGTACAAGGAATAACGCAAATCATGACACTATTACTACAGTTCAGCAAATCTAGCCCCTCTTTGCTTTCTGTTCTACACAGGAATGGCAGAGACATTTGTGAATTCTTTCGAGATGAATGAAATAACTTTTGATAAAGCTAATTAAACAACCTCTCAAAAAATATTTCCCACGGTTTATCTATTGGGTAATTATAGGGAAAGGAAAAAGAAAATGTCTGACAGTAATGAACCCACAAGTGAGCGTGTATACAAGCCTTGATGGCTCAGTATAACCATAACTAGTATGTTTAAATCACCTAGTGTCAAGACAGGAAAGAAGCTGGAAAAGATTTGAATTAAGAAAAGATATTGACTTGGCAGCCCTTTTACTCTGGATAAGATACTAAGAGAAAAATCACTATGGAGAAAAGCTGACTGAGAAAGAGTTACATCAACAGCACAAATACATGCATTGTTATTGAAGTGGAAGGGGCAGGATAATATACCATGGACACAGAACAATATGTTAAAAATATTCACTTTCTGCTTTGTACAAAGTGAGTTTCTCCTTCTTACTATTTTCTTGAGTTTTCTCCAAGCATGCTTTCTACAACAGCTGTATTTCACCTGAAAGCATTACTTTGTTGAGGAGCAACCCAAGGAGATAAAAAAAAAAAAAAGGATTTAAAAAAAATAAAAGGTGCAGGCCCACTGGGTAAGCCCAAGAGGAGACCAAGGAAGAAGACTTATTTTCTTGCTCACCTTCTTGTGTATTAAACTAAGTTCCCCTTAATAAAGTTTCCTCCATTTTTTTCTTCAAAGCAATCTTCACCCAAAAATCTATGAATCTCTGGTTCTTCTGAAGTCAGTGTTATCTGTCTACCTTATTTAGTGACATTTATGCTTCATTGGTACTTGGATTTTTTTTAAACTTACAAGTGCAGTTTTCTCATATAAACTTTTTGATGGTCTCTGCTCAGCCAATGTGTTTGGGCAAAGACTGTGATTTTCATTAAGATAACATTGAACAGTTTGAATGATAAGCCATTTCACGACGTAACTTGAACTCAGAAAGGATGAAAGGGTGTGTGGTGGAGACTACCCCCTATCACAGCAAATTGCTTCTGGGGGCTGTGGCTGAGGGTTGAGTGGGATTTATTTTTTCCCCAAAGACCATATGAGAATTGGTCTTTGAACTCACTCATGTGTTTCTCTGGCAAAAAAATACTCTGTCAGAATCTCTCAGGTCTCTTGCAGACCTGGACATCTGCATATTGGAAGCAGAGTTATATGAGAAATAACTTATAAAAAACAGTAGTTCTACTTAAGATCCATAGAGGAATGATACAGGACTTCAGTATATACTACTAGTAGACCAAAATTTAATTTGAATTTGCTACAATATTGAATTGAAAACAAATCAGCTGTAGTAATTGGAACTGAACTTATCATCAGAGAAACAGCAAGCTAGCAAAAATACACACAGATTCAGCCAGGAGAAAATGAAGACTTCATCCATTTGCATCTGAGACAAGGTAGGACTTTAACTAGAAATGCAATATTCCTTTCCTGATGCAACATTACTGCAGTCTACATTGTGCTTCTCTGCCCACTACATTCTGAGTGTGCTTTAACAAGGCTGCTGGTCACACATAGTCCAAACTGTGTTGGAGTGTATTTAGGACTCTGATAAACAAGGTTTCAGACACCTTTCAGTTTATTAGCATTTATGGGCACAAGGGTCACCTGCCAAAAATTTACTCACAAACTCACAGCCTAAATTGCCCTCCTGTGATGAGCAAGTGTACAGGAAATGAAGCTCCATCTGTTGGGAGCAGGACAAGGAGCCGACAGCATGTTCCTTGCTGTGCCCATTTGTCTTCAGAGACTGTTTTTCCTCTAAAGTGTAATGGTTAACAGGTAAAGTTGGGGCAAGGAACCAAGAAAGATGTTGTCAATTTTCATTTTACACTATATAATCCATTAAAAATATAAGAGTTTATTTATTTCAAGATTGCATTCAGGGGAGACCAAGAGCCTGCTGTGGTCTTTTACTGCAGAACTTAAATAAGCAAGTGACAAGGAAAAGCATCCAAAGAAACCCACATCTATAATGATGCATAGAGCTAGGTCTGAAAAACCATCTAAGTCACAAATGAAGCAAAGCTGAGGGTATATTCCAGTCATTTTGCACTTCTGAGCATATCACAGAAGATGGCATAACATATGCACATCTGAACAACAGGAAAATGTAAGTCATTTACAATTCTGATTTAAATCCATAGCAGTGAGAAAACTGAAATATATTGGGAAATTGGTTCTATGCAAAGTTTACCACAAAAATAATCATTTATCTTTTGTTACACATTAAAATATTACTATGGCAACTTGATAGCTGAACTATAATTAAAAATTAGTTCCTATTCCTGTTACAAATTGCAGTGTTCAAAATTCTTTCTCCTCAGATATTTTGGTTGGCAATGTATTTTCTACACTTATAACAATTGAGTTTTGCCTTAAATGACAGTAACATTCATAGTAAGACCTAGAGCTCCAGCAAAGATAGTATAGACTTGCATCATTAGGTTTATTTCTCTCCAGTATGCTCTGTCCTAAATCTGCTTATGCTGAATACAGTTTCCCAGTTTGCTTTGAGTTACTTACATGATTTTCATCTGGAATAAGTTATTTTAAATGTGATTATCCTGATCACATTAAATCAATACATGTAGTTCATATAATTTTCTCCATCTCCATTTCTACATCACTTGAAGAGTCTAACTCTCCAAACACAGCTGTCAAAATCTCTCTCACATGTGACTCAGACTTAGACTTTGTCATTTTTTCCCCCCACTGCTCATAAATTAACACTATTCTCTTGTCTGTTATGTGTGTGAAATATTGTCAAGACTGAGTTTTGGGTCACTAAGATAACAGGCGTTTTGAACGTGCACATATGCACTGTATCCACTACTTTTCATTATTTCAGAGCTTAGTCTTAAGCCCAAATGATTTCAACATTAGGAAAACACCTGTAACACTCGTTCACTTGCATTTCATGCCTCGGCCTATCAGAAAACCCAATAAGACATAGCTGCTGCTTGGTCACCCACTCCTACTGTAGACCAGGCTCAGAATCATGCTCTTCACTCTTTCTCTTTAAGAAAGTGATTCATTTTAGACAGAATACTTTTTTCTATTCAATATTCAACCTGAAATACAACATATTTGCCAAGACAAGTTAATAATTTGCCTATCAGGCAAGCAGGTCTGAACCCAGTCTCTAATTGCAGCTCTCTTAGCCCAGAAGGGAAATTTCCCACAGTTGTGAAATTTTCTCAAAATTTCCCTTTAGCAGCAACAGCTGTTGTTTCTCTTGTGAGCCCAGAGTTATTTTGAATGTTCTCTATCCATACTTAATGGATAAGGAGCTCATAGTTACACTTAATTTACAGTGACAGTGATTTTGTCTATTTAAGGGCTCTCAGTGTTGGTACCAACAATGTAGATACAGCATCTTTGTAGCAGTGAAATTACTTTGATTAGGGGAAGAAGTCAGAAAGTGAAAATAGGCAGGTTCTGCTGCTGCTATTATTTCTATGGTATCTAAGATTTGTATTAAAGGAAGTCAAACACCTTGACTTACTTTTTATTTAAATCAGTGTTTCTAACTCACATAGACATTTAGGCTAGCATTTTCAAAAGAGTTTGAAGTACATGTAAGCTAATTCAGTTTGCACTCCTGACCTCTCAGGCATCATTAAGAATCTCCCTATTACTTCTTGCAAACACAAAGGGGAAAAGTTTCTGGTTTTCAGAAGTATTTTCAGGGTTTTGTAAGTATAATTAATAGCTCAGAGTTGAAGTGTTTCACACATTGTAATTAATAATCATATTGCTTGTGTTCAGCCAGTAACAGTATAGGTGGTGGAAGAAATAGGAAGTTTGAGGAGGAAGTGTGAAAAACAGACCAAAGAGTGCAATGTTGATGGTAATCACTATGCTTCTTTACAGAGAAGATGAAGAACTCTCTGCTCACAGCTCTCTTTTTATTTGCAGCAGGTGAGTTTTTATTTGCTGCATAACTTTCTGTTTCTTGGTGCAAATTCGTAATGTTGCTCAAAAGTGAAGGCTAGATGACCACAATCGTGGCCACATTGAGTTCTGAGGGTGGGACAAACAAGAGCCGGTAACATTATTTCCTATTTCTTTCACAGCTGTCTATTTAAACAATTCCTTTTGATTCTCCAGATTCCTGCAGCTGCCTAAACTGGGATGTTCCATTTTGCCAGCGACTCCCAGGTGGGTAAATATTTCTGATGTAATGTCTACTTCATGGCAAAGACAAAAGTCACTGCTGAAGGAGACCTGCCTGCCAAAACGACTCTGTGCGGGTCTCCCCTGTGCCGCATCACAGGAAGTGTCCCCCAGGACAAGTGTCACGGGTTGAGGATATTTTAACCTAAGCTATACTAAATCTGACACCTTTTTTCCATTCAATCAACTTTAAACTTGAATATACAGCTGCTGTCTGAATGATTAAAAGAATACTGTGGATACTCTTTAACTCAGGTTGTAGGGAGAAAATCTCTGAATGAAGAAGAGGACTGACCTTTTACCTCACAATCTATGCTATGGGATACCATAACCATACTGTAACACAAGCTCCAGAGATAAGCATACTTACTTAGCAAATAGCAAAACATTTTCTTATTCAAGACTGACAGACCTATTGGCAACTCATAAAACCTAATAGATATAAAGAACAAAGATATAAATACTCATCTGGAAAATTCATTTTTATCATGTTAAGCATCCTGTACCTGCTGAGATCCTTATCTACTTTTCTGAAGGAAAAAAAAATTGGTTTTGGGTCTTTTTTTAAAGTGTGGGTGGTACTTTGAGACATTATCGCTAATTCTTCTGAACTAGTAGTTCAGACAGTAAGACACAAAGTAAAAGAACCGTCATATTTTATCACTGCTGATTCTGATAAGTGATTTTTTAAATACTGAAATAAGCTTAACCACTAGAGACTAAATACTAGTTCCTTTAATAATGTCACCAGTGTTTCATTTCCTTTCAGCTGAAAAATACTTATGTTCGGCTGCAAAAAAAACCCCATGTTTTTCTTTAAAAAAAATTAAGGACAAGTCATTTTGTGCATAAACTTATGCTCCTCCTGCTTTATAATATGACCTTTAAGAAGCTGGTTGTATAAGCAGGGTATTGTTTTTCTCCAGCAATAGTGAATTACTATGAAATCAAAATAGACATGACTGATGGTTTTGGAGTAATTCTAGGGTCTAATCAATCAGTCCTACTGTTGATAATCAGCTCTACATTGCAGTGTATAACGCTTTGGAGAAACTCCACAGTAATTCTTGCCAGTTGGAAATTATGGAAACATCACTTTAGCCTTTCGGGTTACTCACTAAAAGGTGGTTCCTCTATCTTTTTCTTTCTCAACTTAATTTCATGCCATTCATTTTTATCATGTTTCTCAAGGGAGTGTTTGTTCTGTTGTGGTCTATGCTTTCAAAATTGTCTAAATTTGTGTTTAACAGTCAATAAGCTGCTCCAGACAGAGCTGTTACCAGCTGTTACCGGGTTTATAGTTCCTGTGGGTGAACAGTGCCTCCCTCCAGTGCAAGGCAGATGCTCCTGGGTCTCCAGGGTTTCCAAGTCACAGTGACTCCTCCAGGAAAGGGGATTTTTCCACAGATCCAGACCAAACAACCAGAAGCTGATGCTTTGTATAACTTTCAGCAAACAACTGAGCACTAGCAGATAGCAGAAACACAGTGGCATGACAGGCACTGTCTGTCAGATGAGAGCAGTGTGAAAGCAGAGCAGAGCTAGGACATAAGAATCTAAGGTGTCTATGACAGATATTCACAGTAATTTTGTCAAGTGGTCTATGGAAAATAATCTTGTGGTAGCTTTCCTCGAAGCAGAGAACCAAAAGCTAGTAATGTTTTCTTGGATCTATGCAATTTGTTTCTGCATAGAATGCAGTAGAATTTCTCCAGTAGAAAATATATTTTGTTTAGAATTGAAAAAACCAAATAAATATTAAGCCTTAAATAAGTACAGAGACAAGCAGCAAGATGACATTATAGGAGAGAAACACAGTTCAAAGTTACAAGGAACAATGGTGTAGGAAACGCCATAGCAAGTATTTCAGCAGTACGTTATTGGGTACAGAACAGCTGATAATGGCCTCATAAAACACAGAAAAAATTATCCTTGTCTACCTTCATGTGGAAGAACTATGTCTTACTTGGAAACATCAGGACCGATAAGGTTCAATCTTTCTAAATGCCTGTGTCCCTTGCAAACATTAATGAACTTGTTGCCTTGAGAGTAAACATAGTGTAAGGCCTCACACCGTTATTTGTTGTTCCACAGAGGGGTATAGTCTGTTTTGTATTTTGTTTTGCTACTCACAGCAAACAGTAGTTAATGGTAAACAATCACCTGTGATGGGTCTTCTCCAGTCCACATGTTTTCATCTTGCAGACTGGGACAATGAATTGGTATGCTACAAAGAACTAAGTGAGGATCTAACCTGTACCTGGCTGCCAGAACCCAGTGCTCCAAATACCATAAATTATACCATATTCTTAAAATGGTAAGTCTAAAAGTCAACTCAGAAAATGAAAAGCTGTCACGGCAGTTTAACATGATTCCTACCTGCCAGAGTTTTCCGCCAATATAGTTCATCACGTTATAGATTGTTACACAATACTGTTCAAAATCTTTCTTTGCATACCTTCCATACCTATTGATTTGATAAGAGCTTGGTAAGAGTCATTAAACATCTCTATATGCCTCTGCCATTGTCTGAAACATTACTGCCAAAAATCACCTCAATCAATTACTTCTATTAATATTTGATCTATTGACTTGTGTTGAAAATTCATCGCTAATGCAAATAAAGTGGAGGAAAAAAAACCCACCAAAAACCAGACACTGAGCTGGTTTTTATTTTACCTTGCTTTCTCCTTTTGTATTGGTTTAAAAGGCAAATAACTGAAAAAAGTTTTGAAAGTGCTTTTTACTTGCCAAGGACAAGTAGGTAGGCAATGAATATGCTGGTCCATTTCTTTAAAAACATTGAACTGATGTAGCTTTAACCTTGAAAAAATCTTCCCTGTATGTGGAAGAGTAAATAAGAGAGATGGGAAAAAAAGTCCTAGGTAGAACTACATCAGCCTGCTGTGTAAAGCTTTAAACCTCTGGGACTTTCTGTGCTGTATGCACTAGGTACACCAAAATTCTACAACACTGAGCACTCAAGTGGCATTTAGACATCTCTGTTAAACTCTGATGCTTTGCAGGAACAAAAGTCAGTAGATAGGCCTGTAACTCACAAGAGATTTTTCATACCTTGTGGCAATTTAGATACAGGTAACTGGAAATTTTTGCTACTCAAAAGGAATTTAAGTGCCCCTGTGGTAGGTGGCAAGTACAATTTATGAAGTAATTCCTAACCTAGATTTATAGTTTCTAAATGCTTTTTATATCCCACTGTATGTATGAAGGAAACCATTCAGATTTTGTCTTGCATCATGCTGTGCCTTAGAAGTTTAAGGAATTTAACAGTTCACCACACAACAAGGATTTGCATGTTAAAAATTGCTAGAATTATCAGGGTACTAGAATTTCACTTGCTGTTTCAAGTTGCTTCTGGCTTTACCTTCAGGATTTCAAAATGCTGAATTTTGTACATAGGTACCTAGAAAACTCTAAGTTGCCATAGTGATCCTCTGGGGGGCAGGGAGAGGAAGGCATAACTATAATCCAATAAAATGTTTGGGGTTTATTCTGCTTTATTTTTATCAAAGGGACAGAATTCCAAAACTTTTTCAACGAAATACATCATTGTCTTCCATCACAATAGAACGAAAGCACCTCTACATGAAGCGAACTGCTTCTGTCTGGATAGCAGTGAATTATGCCCATGACCGTTGCATGAAAGGAAAGAACATCTCAGTTACACCAAGTAAAACAGGTACAACGTCTTCATGAGTTGTGTTACTGCAGTGCCCAGCTGAATTACTGTTGGCATTTTCTTAGACTATTTCCAAGATTCTAAGTTCCAATATACTACTTTACTGATTCAGAGAGCTAAGCTGCAGTTCTTTGGGTGAAATCTTTACTGAAATAAATAGCACAAATCTATCAGCTTTTACAGGAGAAGGGGTTTACTCTAAATTATTTGCTAGATTATAGAATAATCACATCCAAAAAAATAATCGTAGTGATGTTTATCTACAGTACTTAACCAGATTTCTGTGCTCTTTGATGGTTTTCTGAACTTCTTTATTGGTTTACAAAGAGCAGGCTTGATTGAATTCCATACATTTAAAGAATCCTTGTTACAGAGCATTAGCATTTTGAGAAAACTTCTCAGATTTCAACTCTTTTCAAAGGCCACTTACCCATTACAGTGCTCCAGGGGAGATATGAAAAAAACAAATCCTATTAACTGCATCTTTTAGATGTTTAGATGTAGATTTTCTACAGTACCTGATTACTGAGATAAATTTAATAGCTTCCTAAAATTTCACTTTCTCAGAGTAATCAAGATCCAAGAAAAACATGTGTTTCTCACTGCTGGGGTCGCTACCAGTACAACTCAAATTATTGCAGTGGCCTCCTCTGGAGGCTTTTGGCCACCTTGTGTATGTTGGAGGACAAGACAAAAATATACTTACACTTACAATCATAAACCTAAAACCAGCTGCTGAAATTAGAATATATTCTGGAAATTCACAGTCATGGGTACTCTTGATGTTTTGATTTTGCCTTTCAGACTCAGTATAGCACCTGCTTAGAAAAAGTGTCTTCCTGAAAGCTGTAGAAGAATTCATAAAAGAAAGACGAGAGGAACAACTCTGTTTTGTTGACACCATAAAGATTTAGTAATTATTTATTTCAAGTCTTTTAAAAGTCTTCCAGTGTTTGGTATTCTGTGCCAAGTATTTTATTTTTTATAAGCCACACCTGACAGACATCATTACCAAAGCTTTCCTGCATCTCTTGCATTTGTAACAGCAGCATGTTCCCCATTTTAGGGAAGTGCTTGACACCATCTAACATAAGTGCTTACCAGATCACAAACCAAATGATAGTAAAGTGGGACCTGCCTGCAACTCCTACATCATACGAGCTGAGATACAGAGAGGCACTCACAGAATCCACTCGGTGGATGCTGGTAAGTACTTCTAGATGACAATAACTTGAGAACACAAGATGTCTTACTATCAGCACAGCAGCACGTAGCATGTAAGGATGGAATTTAGAAGGTGATGCTGAAGACCATGCATGACGTGGAGAGCAAGGAAGATCAGTGTGCAGACAACATGTAGTCAAATCTCACAAAGGGCTCTCAGTTTTGTTCTAACAGATTCTAATCTTTTTTGGAAAAAAGGTTAATAGTTTTATATGGAAAAAAAAGCAGCACAGTATGTCAGCTTGTCCATTAAACCATCAGTGAGACAGCACAACCACCAGTGATGCAAAAGATGAGGAAGATATCAGAAATGCCATACAAAATCAAATCCTGATTGCACTTTCAGTGATGGGCCATATTACCTTTTTGCTGACTGCATCACTGGGTGATGAGGATGACCAAGTGCCTAAAGACTAGAGGCCATGAATATTCATCATTCACCATGTCTCTGCTGATCCTATGAACTTAGGTTGTAAATTCTTCATAATCACATGAATGCAGAGTGCATTTTGAGGTGGAACTGGAGAGAAAGGTTGAGTAGGGACATACAAGCACAGAGGATATATAAAGCTAGCTGAGAAACAGTGTGTATCAAAGGTAGGATTCATGTACATGTAATGTAGTTTAACACTTGGATCTTAAATTCATTTCATTTCTCTCTAGTCCTGTAGGAGATTTGGAGTCTTTCTATAACACTGTATGTTATGGTTTATATTTGTAATTCTTGTTTTTTCTTGTGACGAAGCTACTTTAGCAGAATTATGTTAATTTAATTAATTAACTTTAATTAGAAAGAAAACACTGCAGAAAACCAAAGAGAGGAGCTGGTCACCTAGTAGTGGGGGATCTGGGTGGATTTTTGTTGGTTTTATTTTGGATTTGGATTTTTTTTAGGAAATACATATAACTTAGAGAACAAAACTTCACCGCAGACAAATATTTCAATCTGCAATGGCACTTCTTCTAAAAATATAATAACACCTAGAACTGATCAGGCTAAAAGTCCATTTAAGTCAGGATGCTATTGTCTGATAGTGGCCACTGATGAACACCTGGGGAAGACCGTAAAAAAGCTCAAGAAAATAGCAGTAGTTTTCTATCGTATTTTCTCCTACAGTTTTCAGCTCAGGAACTTCCTTAGTCACAGGTAGTGTTTTTGTTTCAAGACAATCTACATTCCCAGTACAGTCACTGGAGTCCCAGTGCCATCATCAGCTGCAGGTGAACATTACTTCTCTGGTGCTATGGCACAGGCAGCCACACATTCAGTCCAACCACTCTCCTTAGCAAATCAGTCACATGGATCTATGTAGACCTTCTATAGCACTTGAGAATAAGGGCATGAAAACAAAAAATTAAGTTTACCTTGACATCTTGTTCTTCAGAATGCCAACAAGGCTCATGTTTAAGTAAGTTATTATTTTCAGTACATATAATGCCTAACTGATCCTAAGAACAATGCTTAGACCTAAACTGTTGCTTACATATACTAACTGACCATAATGTGTTCATGAAAAAGATGGTGTTGCCTTGAAAGAATGAAGGACATTGGTTAAAATGTATAGTACATTCTCTTTAATTATAGGAACCTCTAATTTCAGCAGCAGGCAGACTAGTCCTTGGCTGAGAAAACAGGTAATATAAGATTATGTTTTAATGCTACCACAAATTAAGCACCGTTTGTTTTTAGGTGCCTGTAGAAAGAAATGCCGTCAATGTCACCATTTTGAATTTAAATGCCATGTCTTCACACATTGTTCAGCTCAGATGCATAGCCAAGGATGGTCTCCACTGTGTTTGCGTTTGGAGTAAAGATATTTTGGTCCATCACAGTAAGTGAAATACAGTTTTGTTCCATTGGAAATAAAGAAGAATGTAAGATACTTTTCAAATCCTGTATCATATGAAATAACATTGTCAGATACTGTTGAAAGTACAAAGACTGAACTGATTCATATAAGCACATATCTCCATTTTTTTCTATATTTACCAGAACTCATGAACAAACCAAGGATATCATATAATGCAACTACAGAAATCTCTGGTGGCAAAAGAAGTGTTCTTTTGAAGTGGGAGGTAAACTTTAATTTGAGTTTGAGTACCTCTTGTTATGTCTGTACTACTATTTTGTTACTTTATAGGGAAAAAACAGACTTTCTCATTGTATTGAGATTATGTTGGATAAGGAAAAGGCCCTGAATACTGTACTCTTGCTTCATAATTCAATGCATTTGAGTGGTGGTGTTTTAGGTGCTGGGACTAGCAATGAAAACTACAGCAATTTATGAACTTGAAAAAGCATTTAAACAGCAATCAAAATCATAGACAACAATAAAGATTTTTTTTCCCAGCTTGCATTAAAAATCAGTGCCTCTTGAGTTTGTTTTCTAGAATTAAGTATTCCCTGAAAGATCTTCATCCAGTCGTTAGTCCATGCAAGTAACACAACTTGTGTTTCATGTGTTCCTAAGGGGGATTCATATTTCCAGGAGACAAAAAACTTTTCGAAAACTTTGGTAAATCTACTCTTTACTAATTCAGAAGGGCAAATTCATTATAATCAGGACACAAAAAGAGCCTCTGGCTTCCAGATACACTCTTTAGCTACATGGTTCTCATAATGACATTGGAAGTTCAAACCTATCCCCTCTTCTGCTGCAGGAGTTGTTGTCAGCTGACTGATTATAGCAGATCAGTCAGATTTCCCAGATGAAGTTCTCTTAGTAAGAAATGGGCAACTGACAATCTTGGATGGATAGTCAAGGGGCCAACATGCAAGTTCAATGAGAAAGTTGTTATTAGAGGTAACTAATAAAATGTACCTAGATTCAGAGAGAAATAGCATCTACAAATTCTAAGAAGTCTGCCATACGGGACATCCCTGGCAGAAAGAATAGAGACAGGTAGAGTATTATTGCCTGAAATGCAGGCAAAGCTGCATAGTAAGTGATTCACTTTGTAGTAAAGAAATGGACCATATGTGCTATTTTAAATGTTAAGCTAAGAGGAGAAACTATACTTGATCTAAATGCTTTAGAAAAAAAAATTAATATTAAATATAGTATCATAGCTAGGACCATCATTCAGGATAACACATATGTTAGTCTCTTATAGGAAACAAGGTTCAAGTCCAGCTAGATTCAACAAACATTGAAGGAGCAGGGGGAATGATTAACATGTTAAATGTAGAGAAAAAATATCATCAGCTCTGCTGCCATAATTGTTTAAGCTGATCTGAAACAAAGAAAACAGCTTAAAGATGTCAGAGGCTAGCTATAGCTTCTCTGTTTTTCTCATGTTCAGACCAACAGAGACGTGTTTACTGGCTTCAGCTCTAAACTCCTGATCAGGCAACTTGAATTACTTTCATGGCTACAAATAACACAGCACCTCCTGCAGGACTTCACAAGACAGAGCAGTGATAACCTTTTCCAGTC
This sequence comes from Piaya cayana, assembly GCA_013389865.1. NCBI lineage: Eukaryota > Metazoa > Chordata > Aves > Cuculiformes > Coccyzidae > Piaya > Piaya cayana. Next base: position 193,267 of record WAAB01022159.1, on the reverse strand, counting down.
TCATTTTGCTGAGCTAAAACCCCAAAATTCTACGGTTTCCTTTTGTGCAATATACCTCATATTTCACATATCTGAGGAATTATTTCCCTTACACAGAAACCTAACACCAAGTCTTCTTTTCCTATCCTGGGAAAAAAGTCTGTTCCCATTTTAAGAGCTTCTAGCTTTAGCAGAAATTCCTGTCAACGCATACATCTCTGTCTTTTAAATTACCAAAATATCACCCTGCCTGTGTTACTGTAAAATTATCCAGTTATTTAAATAAGATAACCCAATCTCCCAGCTTTGAGGCATCTTCACACTATTAATTCTGTGCCAACAGATAACAGACAAGCTTAATACCATAAGTAATCCTCGCACAATTCACAGGCTTTGTGTATTGAGTTCAGTTTCTATCTAGATTAATTTCCATTTCTGTACACTTATTTTCCAGACTTTCATGAAGATTAGTACAGCAAAATAATGAGCGAACCATCACCATCTAAAAGTTTGGAGCAATAGGTACATAATATATTCCAAAGTTGTAGTATAATTACTAGTATTTATTCTCAAAGAGACCAGATGCCTAACAGAGCCTAGTAGATGAAGATTCCCAGAGGCATAAATTGCAATTAAACACCTCTCATTAACTTTTCAAGTTTGTAATTATGAGGAGTATGTTCCACTGAAATGTAGTGAACATTACAGCTGCTTCACTGCTGTTATAACTAATTGGATACACATAACTAGGATCCCAATTAAGCAAAACACTTAATCCTGTGCTTAAATCTTCTCAGTTTAAGTATGCTCTTAATTTTAGGGAACTGCTTCTCTTTATTGATTCCTAATAACCTAATTAAAACAGTATGATTTCATCCCAATCGTTAAAAGTGACATTTTGTTTATATGACTTAATTCCTGATCATTTTCTTTGCAGGACATAATAACATTTATAGAATAATAATCTTTTTCCTCTCCCTAGGTAACACAAACTGACAATATCCTTGGATATTACGTCGATGTGGAAAGAATACCCAACAGTTGCAGAGATTCACCAAATCGCATATTTCAAAAGGACAGAAAAGTTCTTCTAAATCTCTCCCTGGCTTATTACAGAGTTAATATTTCTGCCTATAATGAAGCAGGAGAATCTCCACAAGCCACATACATTGTCCCGGAGTTCTCTGCAACAGGTCTTTACCATATCATTCACTCATTCCTGCAGTGGAGAAGTTTTATGAGCAATTTCCAAGCTACATTTTGACAGTCTTTGGGACAGGGTTAAGCATTCTCTTGAATGTTTATTAGGCCAATATTTTAGCCTAGGGGGAGTCAGTTCTGGGTTTTTAAGAAAGGGATTTGATAGAAGTTAAATAACAGACTAAGCAATTCAACATTCCATTTACAACTTTCTTCTGAAGCTAGATAAATATGTGCTAGATCTACTTATCAAAAGGGCTTATGGACTGTAGTCAAAGTTAAGCAGATGCCAGCAGTTTAAATAAAGTTCACAAATTTCTGTGTAAATCTAAGTTTTTTGAGCTAAGTAGCTATTAAGAGACATGCTACTGTCCTTTATTTCAGTATTGCCCCTACTGGCACATGGAAGAAGGAATAGATAGGATGTACGTGTCATGTTCCAATGAGAAAGTAAGCTTTTGTGATGACTAAATACATTGATTTTTTTTCATTTGAAAATAAAAGTACTAAATTATGTTTTTCTTACATTATAAGGTAATTTCATTTCTTATGGTCATGGGATATGGTTATTGCAACATAAGAAAACTCTGCCAAAGTAAGATTAGATTTTTTTATTAAACAATAGCATCCACAAATAAACAAGTGTGTAAATAATCTTCCTGGTCTCCAGATAGCTGCTACTAATTGGTTTTCCAGGAATTTCTAACTCCTTCACTTCATTCTATTCTCCTTTGCCTTGTAAAGACTTGGCCTTGCCCTTACCTTTCACTGCTTTAGCTCTCCTACCTTAAGTCATCTTTTCACTGACAGCTACTTCATTACTGAATCTCTCAGCCTGTTCTCCATTGTTATTTCCAGTCACAAGTTTTAGATTTGGTTGTACATCTGTGCAGTTTTTCTCTATCAATGATGAATTACTGGGAAGATACTTGCATTAAGTGCGTTCCCAAGATAAACTCCTTCTCAGTGTGCACAACTTTTCCTCAGCTAGTACAGTCATTTTCTTTAATTTGAATTTATTATATTGGTTTTCAGACAGGAGATGAAATGGAGAATTTTGTCTGTCTGCCACAAGATCCACTCTTACCCCAATATGACAGGTTGCTCTATCCGCCTCCCCCAAGTTTCAGTCAGAAGGTCTTTCCTAGTTCGATAATCCATCTTTAAAAATGTCAAAATATTTAAATCTTTGCAGAAAATGCAAAATATATGAAACATGACATGATATAGCTCTAATCTGTAATTAGCTCTTTTTTTCTTCTACCCCAGCTAATCACTGTCTCATAGTTGCTGTCTGTATAGCGGGTAATAGCAGCTCACAGTAGGTTATTTAGCAATGTCAGACTACTTCCTGAGCCTTGGAACACCCATTTGTCCTTTTCTTATCATGGAAAATTAAAGGTCATGAAGAGCAATTAACATTTGAGGTTACAGAGACCTTTGCAAAGTACTAGACACTAAGCTTCTTTTATTGACATAATAATGTAAACTTTGCTATATACTTGTCATCTGTAATAACATTATTTAATGAATAATCTTTGAAAAAGAGCAAAGAGAATAAGCAAGCAAGAGAGAACAGGACTGCTTTCCTATTTATTGTTCTCTGTTTTACATTTGTTCACAGACTTGCCCGGCCAAATCCATGTCAAACATCACGGAAGTAATGTAATTGTCACCTGGACTCCAGAATACAATCCAAACTGTTTTATGGTTGACTGGGGCACTGGTAAAGAGGATATGTACATGAAAATAGTAACTGCAACTGCTGGAAATTTCACGCTAGGTAACAACAACCGACATGTTTGCTTACTGAGGCACCATTTCATTTCTTGGGTTGGTTTTTTTTTGAGGGTGGTAGGATATTCATCCTATTTGGAAGAGCAAACTGAACACCCAGATGTATACACAACTCTTATCTTTGTCCAGTACTAAGACAACATCTAATTTTTAGCAACACCAATGGAAGTAAAAGGCAGATTTTTCCATAGGATTCTTCTTTTCACAGTTGTGCAAGAAATGCAGCTAAGCTTCTGTTGCTAGTATGATGTCTCTCTTTGAGCACATTCCAAGCAGACCTAAATACTACTGGCTTTAAAACAAAAAATGTTTCCCTTGTCCCTAGGTAAACTTAACTTTAAATATAAACCACACAGTCTCCCTTAAATTATACTTTTTCTCCCCGTGGCTGTCCTTGTCAAAGCCTCAGCTCTGGTATTCTGCTTACCAAACTAGGAATGATGAGCTGCAGCAAGAGACCATTTTATGAAATAGTCATCAAAAATCTTGATTAAAATCGTGTAGCTGACTCTTGCAGAGGTCATCCAAGACTTTTTTATATACTAGAGAATATTTAACTTCAGAGTTTTATAACTGAATGTACTGTTTTCCTTGGTTCTCCTGTAATACCTCCACTGACAAATTACATCTCATTGTTTTGCTTTTTTTTAAGTATGCCAACTGAGGAGGAAATATTTGGCCTTGAACTTGAAGATATCTACAGCTGCTTTAGTTCCCTAATTCTCTTTCAGCTGTTCAAGCCTTCCAGAGGGAGACTATACGTAGATCTGTCATCTTTTAAAAGCAAACTCATGTTATGTCTTGTTTGGCTTTTGAAATAGTTTATATTAAGTGTCTAGAGACAATGAAGAAGGATGCACATATATTTTTTTTACTCAGTGTAAAGGACTGTAAACTTAGACTATGTTTTGAGTCTCAAAACCAAAGAACTATACAGAAAAACTATAAAGATATTGTATTTCCTCCACTTCATCATTCATAACTTTTCAGTAAACCCTGATGTTAATTTGTTTTCCAGAAAATATCCAGCCATATAAGCTATACAGAATAATGGTTCATGCATCTGATGTGTGTCAGTGTGAAAATTTCACAAGACATGAAAAGACTTTTGGAGTGACCCAGTTTTACTCGGTTGAAGGAGGTATTTCTCCCATTTATATTTCCTTTCTTCTCGCTTCCCATCTGCAGCAATAAAATTAATTCTACACAAGGTTTCTTCTCCAAGTGACTTAGAAGTATTTTCCAGTTAGCACTGCCTTTGGTCCTAGCAGTTATGCACTGGCAGTGAATGACCTGAATGTTGTTCCTTATTGATAAGTCCACAAAAATAATTATTATTACACATGACATTACCAAAATAAAAGAAAGACGGTCTTGGAGTTACTACCCCATATAATTCAAATTTAACTGTGGCAAAAGTCAGACTTTCAAATTCCAATTTAGTAGTGTCTTATATTACAAGCTGAAATAAGTACAGCAGTGGCTATTGGAGTACGTTTTTGTAATGAACCAGTAATAATTTCTACTTGTTTTGTTATTGCTTAAGATAAAGGCTTTTTAACTCTGTGGGATTTCTCCTTTCTCTTCCACCCTCTATGTTAATATTTATGACAACTGGAATCAGACAAGGCTCCAGTCATATATGTCGAATGCATAAGTATTGATGCAAAAATTATTATCTAATATTTAAGTTCCTAGGACAGGTCCTGCTAATGTGACAGTTCTGAATATCACCAAGCACACAGCATTTGTGAAGTGGACTGCAATAGCTACTGAAGACTGCTTGGGTTTTCTTCAGGGATACAGGATCACCTACACGGATTTATCAAGTAAAAATTCTCTGGGTAAGTCTTTATTGCTCAGAACAAAGCAGCAACTCAGAGCAATGGCAGAAAAGTTTCATGCAGAACATCCAGTGCTATTGCAGCACTCTACTGAATTAAATTATATTTCTGTGGGAATTAAGCTCCCACAAATGTCAGATCCTGGTTAGAGTTTCAATGCCCTAGATGGTCCTATGAATACCTGGAATTTTCTTGACATCATCTCAAATTAAATCTTGATAAGAAAATACTTCCTTAAAGCTTACAGTTCTAAGACTACTTTAGAATTGTCTAGTAACACTGAAAGGAAGATGTACCTCAGCATTATTGAGGTCTTAAGATTTTAGTCACAATATTTCTATGTTTCATTGCAGCTCAGCTAAGATTGACTCTGCTTGACTCTGATTTCTACAGAGGTCTTTCTACAGGACTTCAGAAATTAATTATAGATTTCTTTTTTTAACTCACTTAGCAGGGAATACAGGCTTTATTTCTTAATTGTTTTCACAGAAACCATTACTAATTTCATTTCTAGAAATATTTTCTTCAATTAATAGCTCTTGCTTCTAACTACATAGTATGAAACTTCTATACCCTGAAATACATTAATAGTAGTGAGATCAAACCACTTGAGTTTTCAAAACAAAATTCCTCTACTTCTTTTATTAGACCTTTTCTTTTCCTGGTCTGTAGTAGAAAGTCTTCTTGCAATAGATAATAATACATTAACCTTACACATACTGACTTTCAAATAAAAACAAAGGAATACTATAGGAAACAAATAGCACAAACACCTGTCAAAGGAGAATAGCAAGAGTTCCAGAGTTCATGCTGGCCTATGCCTTTACAGGGCCATAAAAAGTAACAAAAGCTTCAAGCACACACTGTTAGCTGATTTGGCATCATGTTCAGATGCCAAATTCCACCCCAAATACCCAGCAGAAAGTGAAGAGGCAGTAGAAAACAAGTATTCAGGACTGAATTTTTTTTTTTAATCTCTGCCCTGATCAGTCAAAGCAACAGTGACACAACATCCAAACACTATGTTTTCCAGGAAGGTAGAATAATTTTACTGGAGAATTTTGGGGAAGCCTGTAGGCTAAAGCATCATTTCCACTTCTTTGAAGATCTTAAATTCACAGTTTCCCCATCCTCTCTTGTGTTCCAGCTGTAATTCTCAATTCTTCTACCACAAGTTACCGTCTTACTGGACTGAAGGCGAAAACCATCTACCGTATTCAGATTTCAGGATTCACTAATGCTGGCAAAGGACCTCCAACTATTTCACAACCTTTCAGCACCCCAAAATACGGTACTGTGAAAGCTCTATGCACCTGTGTTGCCCAGCATCAATCTGCGTTTTATGTACTATATGGGGCATTATCCTCCACACTTTCCTGCTTTTCAAGGAGTAAAAAAGCGGCCATGCACAAGATGTATTAATCAATCCTTAGTTACCAAGAGCATACATGAAAAGTTATTTCTTTGTCAACTATGCATCACAGAACAACTCTGCTTGGTTTTCTTTATGTAACATGCAGAGAAGACTTAGCTAGAGTTCCTCACCCCTGAAACCTTTCTCATGATAGCTACATGCACAAATTTTTATCAATGATTCCTGCCATAGATTTCAACAGTTTATGTGTTCAGCTTGTGACTAGTTAAGTTCAGTAGGTTTTGCCATTTGCAAAAACCTCAGCAATCATGTAAAATTGATTTCCATCTAGATCTTTGAGCCATTAACTGTAAAACAACAAGAAAACAGTAAAACCAAAACTAATAGTTTCTTTCAATTGCTCCTATTTTTAATCAAAGTATATTCTGCTTGCTGACAGTTTAAATACATCTTGCTTAACAGGTCCTATAGTTCACTGACAGAAGTTTGCTTATTTCAAAGGTGCCTGGCTAGGCTAAGAATATTAATATAGTAGCATTTATAAAGCAATATATGTTTTAGGTTGGCTAAACATAGTCTCTCAAACATTTTTTACACTTTAGCAGTTAATCTCTCACTGTGGTAAACTCTTTCCTGGTTTGACCACAGCTTCACTCAATTGAAGCTTTCTAAATAAAAAAAAGAACAGAACAGACTAATGTAGTACTAGCCACAGGAAAAGTAACCTGTGAAATTCAGAGTAAAAAATTTGCAAGTGTCTTCTCTCTGCTACAGCTTCTGTATTAAGTGATGGAGGTATAAACACAAACATCTGAATGGTCAAAAGTGTGGAGCAGAAAGAAAAATGAAAGAAATTAAAAATCTTCCTTAAAATCAGTAAGGTTTCTTCCCTCTCCTTCCACCCACTCAAATACTTTCTCCTGTCAATAAAAGAAGACAAGTGTCTCTGATGAAGCTTTTCAGCAGGACTTTATTCTATTCATCCTACTGAACCTACATTTGGATACATTTCAATTTTTCAGAAAAAATAACAAAAAAAGAGTCAATTTAATGCAACATTTTAAAAACTAAAAAGTATCTTGAATTTAAATCTCACATTAACTATTTCCACTGTCCCAAACATTTGAGAGATTGCTTAATCCATTAGACAAACCTCCTTTTTTTTCCATAAAAGACTTTTTTCAGCAACAAAGCAATCTGCAGCTTTTCAAATACCTTTTTAAGCAAAATTAGGTAGTGGTTTTATTTTATAAAAGTAATTTTTGTTGTTGAGTGGGTTGGAAAATAAAAATCCAGCAGCACTTTGGCAAACAAAGTTTATCATCATCAGCACTACCATCATGGACTGACCACACTTTTCCTGCTGCTATTTTGAAACTTTCAATTTAGCTGTCCGTAAAGAACACCTCAACCAACTCTTCACATCACAAGTTTTGTTAGTTCCTGTGCTGGCAGCACAGCTTTCACTGCATGAGCAATTTTTCAATTTTTGCTAACTTTTCAGTCATTTAATCTCCTTCAGTCCTAGGGGGAGTGGGTGATGGTGGGAATTATCTTGAGTAGCTATTAACATAGGAAATAGGAGACGTGTGTTCACAGCAAGGGTCCACAAATGGATGATTGCGGACAGAATTGTCTCGGTGTTCCCAACAGCTGAAGCAAGCCACTTACCAAATCATGGAATCACAGAATATGGTATGGAATGGTTTCAGTCAGAAGAGACCTCGAAGTTTGCATAGTTCCACCCTCTCTGCCATAGGCATGGACACCTTCCACTGAATCAGGTTGCTCAAAGACACATCTAACATGTTCTTGAGCACCTCCAGAGATGGGGCATCCGAAACTTCTCCAGGCAATGTGTTCCAATGCCTGACTCTCTCACATTTAAAAATCTCTTCCTACTATCTGATCTAAATCTCCCCTGTTTAAGATCAAAACTGTAACCATTCATCCTATCACTACATACCCCCCCCCCGCTTTCCTATAGGCTCCCTCTGAGAGCTGGAAGGCTGCAATAAGGTCTTGCCAGAGACCTTTTTCTATAGGCTAAACAAGTCCAACTCTCTCAGCCTGTCCTTCTATGAGAGGTGCTCCAGCTGCCCAGTCATGTTTGTGGCCCTCCTCTGCACTCACTTTAACAGATCCATATCCTTCCTGTGTTGAAGACTTCAGAACTGACTGCAGTACTCCAGCTGAAGTCTCAGAAGAGCAGAGTAGAGGAGTAGAGTCACCTACCTAGACCTTCTGGTCACAATACTTTTAATGCAGCTCAGGATACTGCTGGTTTTCTGCCACTGGATCAGGGTCCTGACCTATTAAACATGCTAGAAGTCACATAATAACATGGCGGGTAGGAATACTCTTATAATAAGTGTTTGAGTGGTATCTTTGGATGATGGATTTAAGAATTCAACACATATATCTAGATACTTTAAAAATACAGACCAGAAAGCCTCAGACCTTCCAGAAATCCCAGGTCTTATTTTAGCTAGATTTCAGTTACAGGAATCCTAGAACACATGTAAAGTTTGACTTGACTATTGTTTGAAATATTTCTCTTGGAGAAGAAATACAGCCTTTCATTACCTGATGCTGTGAGTCTGATTCAATCTCTTAATTTCTCATCAGATAAAGGAGAATTTGAAGGTTTTGTGACCGGCTTGTGTTTCAGCACGATATTTATTCTGATTTTCGCACCTCTCATTTGTTCTCTGGTGCTTAAAAGGTAAGAAACAGATATTGCCTGAAGTAGTTAGCAGCACTTGCCATCCCACTTTTTTACACAGTGAGAACAATTACAAACCACTATAAGATGATTAAAACAGTTTGCCAATAATCTATAATCTTTTACTTTTGATAGTTATCTGACTAACTGTTGACTCAAACACCCTTGAAAAGAGCACGAACTATTGCTCACAGTGGAAAATAGGTTATATATATGCACAAAAGCATACATTTGATGATTTTGCTCTTTCATTCCCAAATGATAATCATGTCTCTTCTATTGAAATTCAAAAATAAAGTCCTGATATATGCACAAATTGATGATGCCACCTAAGCAGATTCCTGCAAGTACATTTGGATGCACAGAAGCACATAATGAGAAGGAGAAATGTATGGATGAGTAGCAAGACAAAAGAATAACAAGGATGCCTGTAAGATATGGATGAGGTCCTGTTATTTCAGTAGAAATTATTCTGTGCAATAGTAAAGTACACCTCCCTTCTAATTAGTCAGAGGTACAGTGTTAGGTGTGTGCACTACCACTAAATGAAAAATGGCTTTCATAGTAATGGGTTCTAATACTCATTTTCTGATAAACCTGGTTGCCTACAACCATTCATGTTACTATTTTGATATATAGAACACTACCCTCTCTTTTTCTCCTTTTTACAAAGCAACAGCCTGAGAAGCTGAAAGCACAGCTGCTAACGTACAGAAGAGACCTATAGTTTGAAAGCTGTATGGCATGATGTTGCTTGCTTTTGCTTTTACATCAGGCTAAACTCCTGCTCTTGCCATTGAAAAATAGACTACACTTCATGTGAAGCCTCCTGTGCACTTTCCTTTTCAGATTTTACTTTAAGTTGCTCTATATTTGATCCAGCCTTCTTTGACAAGACCTGCTAAGAGCTACACAGAAGGTTTGACCTAGAACAAACTTCATTGTGTTAAACAGAAGATTATACTTCATTGTCTGGGCCCACTAGGAAAGATTCAGTAACTCTACAGCCTCACACCCCATCTCAAACCACATCCTAAACAGAGACAAAGTACCTGATAGCTAAGGCAATCTAGATTTGTGTTGAAAACCAGACAAAACTGAAGCCAGTACTGAGGCGCTGTGATGGACTATGTAACCTCCCACAGTATCTAATAGTTCCATTGAGTTTTTTGCCGATGGGGGCAAGGTGGAGGAAGCAGTCTCCCTCTGCTCCCATGGGTGCCAGTGACGAGCAACTAGGATGACAGATGCTGCTGGGATCATCCAGCTCAGCAGAAACTCCTTTTGATTTTCCCATCCCACAACACTGCTGACCTTCTACAGAGAAATCACAGCTGGCTTATGCCAGCCTGGGGCCAGCAGAAGGGTCCCAGGGTGGTGGGAATGATGAGCAGGCCATCATTACAGCCTCTCCTCTTAGGAAGGGCTGGGGAAGACAATGCCTGAGATGGTGCTCATAGTGGGTGTGGACAGGGAGGCTGGAGAGCATAGTAGCTTGTTGCCATTTTTGTTATTTCTGAGCCCTCAAGTGCAAGGGAGAATCCTGAAAAAGAAAAAAGGCTCTGATGAGAGATCTGTGGATAAGCAACCAGTTGAAAACCACTTGAACAGTTTGGCTGGCAAACCCAGCTCTAGCTTAAAAACCCCTTCCTCTGCAGCAGAAGCAGCTGGTATGAGGTTTTAGTGGTTTTGTTTAGGTTCATGTCAGATGAAATAGTGAGATGCTGTATGTAACTCCTCCCAGAAAAGCCAAACTCAAAACCATCAGAAAAGAGCAGGAGCTGTCTTGTCTCCTGTGTTCTGGTCTGTAGGTCTTAGGGAGAGCCTCTTCCAGGCCACCAGTGTCAGTGCACAGAAGCTAAAAACAGCAGTATCTTGCTCTCTGTTTGAGGAAAATGAACTTCTAAGTAGAAGCCCAGGAGCAAATACTTACTAAAATAGACTCCCTCCCAGGAGTCTTCAAGGAAGATGGATGTTTTGTGAAAATGATAGTGAATTGGGCATATGCAATGATCAGACATATAGGGACAGCTTCACTAACTCCTGTCAAAGTTCCTTTGTCCTAAGCAAAGATGCTGATTGTCACTAACTCGACATTTCAGTGTGGACTACGAAGCTTGGTCCTCGGTTTTTAATTGGCATAATGCTTAAGAGACACTGTAGAATGTTACCATTCAATGGTCATTAAAATATCGATGAAATGTTACGTATAAATGATAGTTAATTTAAATGCTTAGGAAATGTCAGTCCTTTAACCTGAAAATAAATTTAGAATATTTCTTTACAGGCTGAAAATATCATGCTGGCCCAGTGTACCAAGTCCAAGAAACAGCAGTGCGCTCCAAGATATGGCAAGTACAGTTCTACTAGCATGAAAAAATACACAAGGTTGATTCAGTAATGCTAGTTATTAGTCTTTTCACACTTCACCCTAGTAGATATCTAATAGCAACAGTTTGGAAGCCAAGCTAACATTAGAAATATAGGATGGGGGGGTGTTGTTTTTTAGGCAGAGGCTGTATACATTTTAAAATTTAATAAAGGTTCTCAGACTTTTTGAGAACTATATAGCTCATAAATAAGATACTATTGTTAAAAGATAAAAGAAAAGTTGAATGGGGTAAGATCAAGGGTAAAGAAAGATATCAAGTTTTTGCATCAAGTCTGTTTTCACCAACTAGAACTGACCATTAAGTACAAGTTGCTGAAAATACAAAGTAGCGCAATGGCCTAGTCCCACAAGTCTCCTGAAGGAGGTCACGTATATGGTGTTTTCTGAAATATGCTCCTCACCCCTCAGTCTCTGCCTGACTCCAGAGCAATCTTGGGGCTCTGGCTCTGGTCCTAGTCAGCAAGCACCAAGGTTCATTAACATGTTCAAGTCTTGCCCACAGCTTTCCCATATGCATTGCCACAGATATTTGAATTTAAGGACTGAAGGAGCTCCTGGAAATCAGCTACTAGGAGGAGGCTGCTGGAGCTAATGTTATTCTTTTTTGCCCATTAATGGACTTATTTGGATCTTGGTCTCCTTACCTCCCCACTTTTACATAAGTTTCTACTCCAGCTTTGCTGACACTTGGTACTAAGAGTCTTCCTTCTAGAACACCTCAGTTTACCTCTCAGGTCGCAAATCACCAACCATTATGGTTTTGGAGCTTTCCTTTTAAAATATTTTGATTTTTCTGGCAGACCTGAACTTATTTTGGCATCTGTCTATTTAGTCAATGATCAGACAGAAGTTGGAAGGTATCTACCAGCCAGATACTGTACATGTCTAGGACATAGAATTAAATAATCAGAAACAAAATTTCAGAAGACTGTGACAGGCTGCTAGTAATCATAGCTTTTGCTGAACATCAGCATCACTTCCTTTAGCAAAACAAGTATGAACTCATATCTCAGATCAGGACCTCCTTGCTTGCTTCATTCCACCAAAATATAGATAGACTTGGTGAACTCAGAGGTGCTATCAGATAATCATTTTGGCAAAGCCAGATAATGCTAAACAAAGGAGGAGCAGATGTACAAATATACAGCTGTACAAACTCAGAGTTTCAAAAGTGATGCTGTTAGAAAATGGTGGTTTCACTGTTTCATTCAGTTAAAGAAATTGATCTGCTTACAAGTACCAAGCAATTTCCAGATCTCAATGCTGTGATTCAGATATCTCCCATTGACCACTCCAGTAAAGATAACACCACCTAATCTTCTTGCTTATTCTCCACCATGATGGTTGGACTCAATTATGGTTGGACTTAATGATCCAGTGGGTCTCTTCCAACCTGGTAATTCTGTGATTCTATACTTCTATGATCCTATGATCTGCAGATTCATAGAAACATAGTGTCACCAGGTTGATAAAAACTTTAAAAGCAAAATATACCTGTCTAAATGCATTTAACTGTTCCTGCAAGGGGAAAAGCAACTATAAAAGAAAATTAACCCCCTATTAGCCAAGACTGGTAGAGAAATACTGTAATGTTGTTAACATGGTGGAAACAGAAGTAACAGATAGCAAACAGGGACTTGAGGAAAGCAGAACAAATTCCATGTGAGTAGACTGTGCAATAAAGAGGTTTCCAGTGGTGTAGTGATAGAAGCAATATGATTATTATGAACAGTTTATGAAATATGGAGAAAGGTTTTTTTCCCAAATGAGCACTCTAAAATGGAGGCAAAGAGTAAATCTTACTGTATTCCATATATTTAAGCTATTTGTAAGTTGTTCCAAGACTAGACTCCATCAGGTTATTTGAACAATGTGGTATCATGAGGTTTAACAAGGCCAAATGCTGGGTCCTGCACTTGGGGCACAACAACTCCAGGCAGTGCTAAAGACTGGGAGAAGAGTGGCTGGAAAGCTGCCTGGAGGACAGGGACCTGGGGGTGTTGGTTGACAGCGACTGAACATGAGCCAGCAGTGTGCCCAGGTGGCCAAGAAGGCCATTAGCAACTTGGCTTGTATTAGAAACGGTGTGATCAGCAGGTCCAGGAAGGTTCTTCTCCCTCTGTACTCAGCTCTGGTGAGACCGCACCTAGAATCCTGTGTNCCAGGGGAGGTTCAGACTAGATATCAGAAAAAAAAAATTCACAGAAAGGGTCACAGGGCATTGGTAGAGGCTGCCCAGGGAGGTTGTTGAGTCATCTTCCCTGGAGGTGTTTAAAAGACAGGTAGCCGAGGTGCTCAGGGACGTCGTTTAGTGGCAGATAGGAATGGTTGGAATCGATGATCCGAGTGGTCTTTTCCAACCTGGTGATTCTATGATCTTTTGACAGAAACATGTATATAGTCCAGATGGGTGGCAAGAGAATTTTTAATTTAAATCCAGACACAGCATTCTTTATTGCAGTCTAGGACTACCATACACCTCATGGTACAGAGCAGCAGGAAGAGCTGGAGGTACTCTCAGTTCAGTCAGCACACAGAGGTCAGGGGAATGAACTACAGAGAACAAAATGGCCAGCCAGCAACAATTATCAATGTTCTGTTCTTCAGATACATTTAATATTCTTCAAAGATGCTGTTTCTTCTTCACCTGTTAGGGCCTCATTCAGACAGAAGCTCACATAGGACTTATTTTAGATTTGGTAGGTATAGAGTTATAAGGAGGTACACATCAGACGGGTCTTTATTCAAAACAAGACAAAAACTGACCAGGCAGATGTGTCTAATCACCTCATTACAGGAGATAAATAGAAATATTCTGCGTGGGATTGCTGGGATTTCAAAGAACAGCATACATATTTCCAAGTTAATACAAAGCAGAAAGAAAATACTACAAAATACACATGTATTTATTTATTGCAAAAGAACCATAGCAATTCACACAAATTTAGAGCAACTGAAGAAAGGGGAGGGGAATAAAATAATTTAAAAAAAAAAAAGAGCTAATAGTTATAGAAGAGAGCATGCCAGGCTGGCCATAATTTAAAAAAATATTATGACAAAAGTGAACAAATGCAGCAGAACAACCTTAGTGGAAAAGAAAGGTGGTTTTCTATTTAATCATCCAGAATTTGCAAAACATTGTACCCCCAGGCATACATAGGTCTCAACATGGCATTAAGTTGAATAACGAACTGCTTGCAGCAGCCAATAGCTAAAGCTCATTTGGCTGCTGTTCAGCTCATGCTGCTACCTTTTTATACAAGCACATCCACTAAACTTTTTGAAAACTGTGGGTCTCAGAATGGTGCATCACAAGGCCGATGTTTTATTACCACTACATTTTGTTCCAAGAACACATAAAAGCAACAAAAGCTTTGCTTCAATTTAATGGGAGAGGAGATTGTCCTCTGAATTAGGGAAATAAGTATTTTCATTCATGTTTCTAAGACTAATGAAGATGAGATAAAATGGATTGGTTAGCATATAATACAGGCACGACCAGGCAGTCTGTCTCCTAGCTTTATTATTTCAGTATTTATTCCAGTAAACTATGAACTGCACTTTGCAAAAGTATGATACTAGAATTATTTGTTCTCCTTGCTTTGTCTTGCAGACTAACTGGAAAGCTGCGTCAAGGTCACTGCTTCAGGCCCTCTCCGATAATGATACCACCAGCCTTCATGTAATAGAGCACAGGTCAAAGACTCCTTTGAAGACAGATCTCTTTGCAGAAGGTGGAGAAGACAGGAAGTGTGAAGCTTGCCAGTCAGAAGAACCTAGTAATAACACAGACGTAAGCCCAAAGCATGAAGAAATCCCTGATGAAGCAGTTCTAAGAGAAGAAGGAATCATTTCCATTACAGTACCACTCTTGAGTGATTACACCAGCATGGAGTTCAGCCAGAAAGCTCTGATGAGTCTGACTGTGAAGCTGCCTGCAATAGATGCTCATCCTCATCTGGAAATGGAACTAAGCAGTAAACCAGCACAAACTGAGCATCAGATTTTTTTCACTCCCCAAGATTACCTCAAGCAAAGCCAGGTAGTATTTTTGCCATCTGGACCAACTTTGATGGGAAAAATGAATTCGAACTGAAGCATCTTCATAGTTTTCCATACCATAAAATCAAGTTTCAAACTCCTTAATTCTTGAATGGAGCCATTAGGACCAAATAGGACAGTGAGCTGGTGACAATAGTTACTCTCTACTTCAATGAGCTTCCTTGGTGAAACAGATTATATTGGCTGTTTCACCACAGTCATTCCGTAGGATGTCCTACTTTCTTCACACGGGCAAGACTTTCACAGAATTGGATGGAAAAACTTTCCACTAAGGGATCTATTGCTATGGTCCTTGGTCCCAGGGCACCTGGGAGGAAATTTCAAGGCTTCCATTCTAACCACAATGTTATCCTAGTCATCAGGACAGTTCTGTAATCACTGCAGCCAGTTTAATACCTGATTTTCAAGTCTGTTAAGTTCTTCAGCCAAAATTCCAGCAAAGTTGTCTAGCATTCCAAAGAAGTTCTCCAATTGGTCAAAACAGTCCCAACAAAGGAGTGAAAAGTCTTGAATTTAGGAATAGAAAATTATGCTTATCCATTTCTGTAAAGCAATATTAAGTGCTTTACATTTTAGCTCTTTACACCTGTATCATCTTGGATGAATAGTGCTGTTTAAATCAAGATGATAATAAGAATATTATTAGTACTGGGTTTTTTACTTACATTAGATTAAGGCTATTTCTTCCTACATGTATCTACACAGACACAGAAATCCATCCATGTTCTGTTATAAGATGTAGTTGCCAATATTTCACACTGCATGCAATGATGATGTGCCAAACAGACTTCCAGAGCTGAATAGATAGTTCAGTTAACCGTCCCTCCAAAGCTTTATGCAGGAGGAGTCATTGCAATCTAGGTTATAAAAGGCTCTTCATTAATGTGCTTTCTATGTGCCTACATCATGTATTTCCATGATGCAAGGGGTCTGAACTGGTTTTCCATGCACATCAGGCAGTATGAGTGATAGAATAGCTCTGCTTACAAAAAGCTCAAAAAATTGCATATCCTCCATTTGACTGATATAGTGATGCCCTATAACAAAACCAGTTCTATTCACTTTCATTATTTATATTCACTCTCTCTTTATTTATATCTCTCTATGTCCATTAGAACAGACAGGAGCTAACCTGTATTTCTTTGCAGGTTTTGAATTGGTTTTTTCAGCACTTAAAATGTATTGGTTTGCCACAAAACAATCACCATGTTACCGTTTACCCTTGTTTCCTATGCTAATTGAAAGTAGGGTTAACAGCACTCTCAAGACAAACTCAAAGGTTTGAGCCATCTTTTAAATCTTTCTTCATTTTTTTTAACTTCAGTCAGGTGACATTGCCTGACCTGGATTTAGGAGAACATAAATGATCCTGCTGTGATTCTTTCTACTTGTAGAAGAGCTGAAATGAAAAGAGAATTTCCCTAAAAGTACATTTGGACCCATTTGCCTCAAATAGAAGGGATGGATGTATTCCACTTCTGTTATAAAGCTCACAGTACATGTACTTCATAACTGATCTCATTAGAGCAATACCATATTCAATATTTGTATAATGGCTCTATATTGTCTAACTGGAAAAATGAGAGACACATGAAATATCCTGGTATGGAGATTAGACACAAATTAAGAACTCACTCCATCATTATACATCTTTTGAGAGCAAAGAGAGAACCTTTTACGCGGAGAAAAATAGAAAAGTACATTTGCTGAACAGTTTCATCCAGCCAAAAAGGAGGGTTTGGTGGAATCACGTACCTACTCAGGGACACAGGATTAAACGGCAGGTGGTAGTCATGTCTTCAGATTAGGGGTAACTAGTTTTTTGTGGGGTTTTTCCATTTGTTTCTTTTATGGGGATTTTTACTTCAATACAAAGGGGAATGCAATGATTATCTAGTCCAACTGCCTGACTTCTTCAGGTGGTTTTAAAAAGTGTGTGCATATACAGACATATAATGACTGCAGAATCCTACCTCTACTTATAAACACATGACATATTTTATTTCATATGCTATAGTTCTATTCAATTTGTTTCAGCACTGTTCTTAGCTTCAGTGTTCTTAGCTTTGTTAAGAGTGAAATTGCAAATACAATGGCTCAGGATCATAAAAGCATTTTTAATTTTTTTTTAATTCTCTTTTCCCAGTCAGCATGGCTCTAGATGACCACTGTTAGCATTAGTAAGATTTTACACACTGAAAAAGCTTAGAAGCCTAACTGTAGGCCTGGAGGCACATAAGCACAGTGATCTATAGTATGGGGTAATACACTGCAGGGTTGAAATTTTTTAGCATTTTCTAGTTACAGAGAAAGAAATGCAATATTCAGTGTCTAATATGGCCTCTAAAAAGCTACAGTGCAGTAACTAGACAGCACTGAAAATTATCATAGTATTTCAGAGGCAAGATAGACAGCTACTCAGCCTGGAGCAGGAGATCGCAGCTACCACTGTATTCCAGAAGATTTTTTTTCACTTTGTATTAACTGCCAAGTGGACTAATAATAACTACAGACCTAAAAACCTAAGTCTCTGGGTTACTTCGGCAATCATTAAATCCACCTTTATGACACAACAGATCTACACTTGTGTAACGTCCTCTGGAAAGCAGATCACAGGGGCATCTTGCCAGTCTGAGCCAACTCTAAGTACTGTTACCAATACTGTAGAACAATGTAGTATTTCATTAAATCCTTCTGTTTACAGGAGATACTTGTCTGAGAGCTCTTGTCACAAGCTTTTGGTTTGCCTTTTTTTTTTTGTTTTCCTCTCTCTTGATGGCACTGTTTGTCTACTGCGTAAACTATGTTAACTGTGTCCTGCTACTGTATTGATGGGATATGAACACGGGTAATAAACCTCAGGACAGCTGCAGCAGTCACTTCTGTGCACTATTTACAGAAGACTGCTGCTAACAAAAATCACTCCATGCCAATGGGAGAAGGGGGATATCTTTTCATTTCTATAGCTAGAGCACCACTAGATTAACCAAACAGAAAACAACCTGCTGTGCTAGAAACAGTCATTCACATCACCCATCCGCAGAGACACCTTCAGCGCTTCATAATTTGTATAATAGGAACATAGAATAATTTAGAAAATACCTTTAATATCACATCATTAAACCTGCCAAGTTGACCACTAAACCATGGTCCCAAGTGCAACATCTACACGCCTTTTAAATACCTCCAGGAACAGTGACAAAACTGCTTCCATGGGCAGCCTGTTCCAATGGTTGACAACTCTTTTGGTGAAAAAAGCTTTTCTAATATCCCATCTAAGCCTTCCCTGGTGCAACTTGAGGCCATTTCCTCTTGCCCTATCACATTATTTGGGAGAACTGATCCACTAGCAGTCCCGGTACATCTTGAACCTGGAACCAGCCACACTGCCTGGCAGGCTTAGTTTTGTATCCTGGCTCCATGGTGTTCTGCCTAATGTCGTGTCAGCAGAATCCATCCTTACAGTTCCCATCTCTTTTCTATACTAGCAAGACTATCGCAGTCATGCACTGAGTAAGCACTGCAGAGTTCAGATTGATTTCACCTTCTGCTGCTTTAAGTTAAATAAAAGCATCCTCCTGCCCCCGAGAATTTTGAATTACATTCCCCCCAACAAAAGAAACAGTTCAAGCAAATAGATTTCACCAGCTACTTAGCTGCTCATAATGAAATACAAATCTCCACCATACATCAGTCTTAATCCCTTAGTGTTGGTCCAAGTCATCAGGTAATGAGCTAGGCACGACCTCAAAGTCAAAATGAAGCTATTTCAGGTATGACTAAAAAGGCCCTGTAACCTGCACGTGGACTATCTCCAATTAATATACAAATAGGTATATCATATTCCAGTGCATGTTAGCAGATTAAAATACTTCTGTATTAGGGTACTAAAACAGCAGAGGTAAGGTAGTACAGTGGTGCTTTGCACCAGGCTTGTAACAAAGCCCTTAGCACACTGTATGCTTAAATCTGCAGAATTTCACAGAATCACCGGGTTGGAAGAGACCCATCGGATCATTGAGTCCAACCACTCCCACCAAACACTAAACCATGTCCCTCAGGACCTCGTCTACTTGTAACTTAAACACCTCCAGGGAAGGCGAATCAACCACCTCCCTGGGCAGCATATTCCAGTGCCTAATGACCCTTTCCGTAAAAAACTTCCTCCTAATCTCTAGCCTAAACCTCCCCTGGCAGAGCTTGAGGCCATTCCCCCTTGTCCTGTCCCCTGTCACCTGGGAGAAGAGGCCAGCTCCCTCCTCTCTACAACCTCCTTTCAGTTAGTTGTAGAGAGCAATGAGGTCTCCTCTCAGCCTCCTCTTCTTCAGGCTAAACAACCCCAGCTCTCTCTGAAATGTTACAGCAATGGCTCAGGAGGGGGTGCTCTAGCACTGAATGTTATACTGCACTGCAGCAGTGTAAATTCTTGAACAACGTACTCATCCAACATGAGCTACTACATTTGTACTTTCTGAAATTACAGGACAGATTCTGCCTTGACCATTTCTGCTTCTACACTGTAGTTCCCTCAAAGAGCCTTAAGGGACCTGAACCTTCCTTGGAGATTTCTCTCAGGACATAAAACCAGCCTGTGTTCACAAGCCATGAAGGGCAGCATTTTCAGAACAAGGCACTGCTACACTAAATTTCAGACTGCAGTTTGCAAAGCCTTGGTGATACAGAGAACCATATTAAAAAAAGATTTCAATTTATTGATTCAAAGTGTTGTGGTGGAAAGGGTATATTGTCAATAGTAGTGCTGTGATCAAAAAGCAAGAACACCATGAGCCTTCTGGGAAGCTGGTGTCAAATTTTCTCAAATCACAGTGGTGAAGCCAAGTCTCGGCATAAGCCCAGAATCAGTATCCTATCCAAGTATTCATCTGATGGCACTGGCTCTCTGCAAATTACTTCTATTTCTCTGTCTCACAACTTCAGGCAACTCACTTCCACACATGCAGTCCTTTTGCTAGTACAGCCAGTAATCCTTCATGAGTAACACATCTGATTTTCCATTCTGTCTGAAAGTTACCTCAATTCTTAGCTCATAGTATACAAGTTCGTGAAACAAAATGGAATGGGGAGGTTGAACTATACACAGTTCTCACCCCTCACACCTAAACCCCCTCCCACACCCAAACACTGTCCCAGCTCCCAATAGCAAAGCACCAAGCAGCAGCAACAATTTACATGGTATAGAACCATAGAATAACCAGGTTGGAAGAGACCCACTGGATCATCGAGTCCAACCATTCCCATCAATCACTAACCCATGTCCCTCAACACCTCATCCACCCTTAATCCCCTCCAGGGAAGGTGACTCAACCTCCCTGGGCAGCCTCTGCCACTGCCCAACCACCCTCTGGGGNGCTTTGTTGCTCTTCTCTGGACTCGCTCCAGAGCCTCAACATCCTTCTTGTGGTGAGTATAAATTATCCTCTTATCACAGATGTTTGATCACTAATGTGAGGCATTTCACATTTCACGTGTGTGCCTGTATGCCAGGTGAAATCACAGTGGGGCCAGCAGGCTTGGTCTGTTACTGACCCTGAACTCCAGAGACCAGGGAAAGGAATGACCCTTTAGTGCTTTTATAAAGCTCTTGAGAATGATGAACTGAAAGGCTGATAAAGCCTCTAAAATAATAATTTTTAACTTTATGGTCTTTATAGATCTCTATTTGTCCCTCTCTCTATAAAAGGCATAAAGGCAAAAGATTTCTTATAAGCAGATGACACAGAAGCCACGAAATATGATCACTTCAAAAGGGATGTATATAATCTTCCCAGTTGCAGTTATGAGCTACTACAGGAATAGAATTACACATCTGACAGAAGGAAGTTCTTAAATTAAAAAACAAAGTAGGATTTCTATGTTTTATTACCTAGTGAATTACTACAGTCCTTAAAACTATAAATCACCCTGGGTAAAAATGATTAAAGGGAATCTGATTTATTAAAATTAATTAACTTATGCAATACTTGGCTACCATCTTTCATTTGGTTGTAAAAGCACAGAAAATACCCATTTCTAAATGCACTCAGTGCACTACAATGACCCAAGTCTAACACTTTGTTCCATCAAAAGATTCTGAAGTATACTTCAATAAGTTCAGCATTAACACACTTTGAACAAAGCAAGTGTGCTAAATCCTGTTACAATGACTTACTGCATGTTGCACATTATGTAAGAAATGGCATTACAAGGCAGTCTCCAGGTCTCCCAGGCCCACACCATAAATATACAACTGTCATCTTCCTGTCCTCTTTGGAGATGAAGCAACAGAACGAACAACAAACAGTTCTAAGGCTCTTTAACAGATCAAAGAATCTCCTTGCTGATACAAATGAAACTTGGACAAAATAACACCTTACAATTAACATCATAACTATCTGGTCAGTATCTTTTGTAGAGATTGTCCTCTCCTGTCTGCATCACAATCAATTCCTTAATAACACGTCTACTCAAAATCTCCTCTGGCTAAAGAATTTAACTGGGCACACCAAAACCAAACAAAAATCCACCACATTTGTTCCTGCTTAAAAAAAAAAAAACCTTCTCATAAGATATTTCTATGTATTCTGCATAATGGCTTATTAAAAAATATTATTTTGGTTCAAGCTGATGTATAACATGGGTTAGTATAGCACAGTTCACCCTATTCTACTGAGACCTAGTCTTGATGAAACCAGTCAGAATGACTGGTATGCACAAGAGTTGAATACTTATGAGGAAAACATCGAGATAGTAGATAGACAGCTCCACAGACTTATACAATGTGTCTCAGTAATATTATAAAATTAATTCCCTCAAAACTGAACAAAGCAGAGCAGCAACTGTGGCAAATGCTACATCACTACAGTAAGTCACGAATCTGATTAAAGCAGACGATTATAAATTTGCTCAATGCTTACATTTCACATGGACCAAGGCATTTGCTTTTAAAATCTAAATCCAGTAATCTGAATCAATCCTTAAAAATATTACTTCAATAAAACTCAGAGATTTTCTTCAGGCTCCATCTTCAAAAAGAAATGTAGAGAGAAAAACAGACGTACAGTCTTTTCCAGGTTTAATACTGAAGCAGTACACTTAACAAAAGACTAGTACTAATACTCATGTCTGCTTGTTTTCTTAAACAAGCAGGCAAAATATGACAAGTGTACAAAAATTTTAGACTGTCTTCTTTCTTTTAGTTTATTTTCAATGACCTCCTTTACAAATAACTTGGTTTTGTCAAGTAATTACCCAAGGAAATGAGGTAGTTTATAATAGAAATAGGTAATTACAGTTTTCAATCATTGCTGACACACCTCAATGCATTTCTAAGATCTGTTTTTCCTTGCACCCACATTCAGGGGAGCAGTATGGTGAAATGCAGTTATCCTGACCATGGATGCATTGACCAAATCACCTGATCAGTGGGAGTTACACCAGACCTATGTCTCACTAAAATAATAAGAGACAAAGAGAGAGCAAGCAATCATTATTTCAGAGCCACCTGCTGTACTTCATCCAAATTCAGTGGAAGTGAGTTTATGACACCATTAAAACTTCCGGACATTGTTTATTAATGAAAATAACAACATAGTAGCAGCACTTGACATTTCTTTACTGGTACTATTTCATAGTTGCTTCATTAATGCAAAAAAATACCAACATGGAACAAGTTTATTTCTATGTTCGTTAAATTTAGGAGGCCTACTTTATTACCAGAAATTTCAAACCTAGGCAAGTGAAACGATACTTCTGCTGCTGTAGTGCTTAGGTTTCGCAGGTATACCTGAACTCAGACTGTGATAGGTGCTGTGTACAACAAATTAATCATAGTGGGAAAAATATCAGTGGGAAAAATATCAGAAAGGATACACTGAAAAACATAAACCATGCATGTCAAATTACTCTCTTGATGTTTCCAGAGCAGATCACACATTCCTTTGATTAAATTATTATGACAATTATGTGTTTATAAAGTAGCGATTTTTAAGGGGCCCATGATTTACTCATCAGTGCAGCAGGACTTCCAGATCTTTGCACTAAGGAAGGTTTTATTTGGTAGAGCAACAACTACTTCTAAGAAAGCTACTTAACTCAACAGCTACTTAATCAAGGACTCAGTGAAAGGAAGATGAAATTATTCTTTTACCATTGCAGATAAGTTTTTCAGGTCAAAGAAGACACACATAACTTTTTCAATGGCAGAAGAACAATTTAATTAACAAGATTAGTATGCAACATACTTTGTATAACAAAAATCTGTAGTCTTGTGTCAAATCTGACACTAGAGTAACATAAGAAATGGAACATTAAAAATATACTGTAAGCTGAAACTTCCCAGATGAAAATTATATTAAACAGCTATAACCTCATTTTTATTGTCCATGTTTTCCTGTATCAAGCTAAACAATCATAAAATTGTCACAATTTACAAAAAATATTTTTTGCACTCTGAGATAGTAAGAGCTCATGGTTTCAGAAAACACTGTGAAAACTGAAGTTTGTAGAGTTTCTGACTGCGGTATTTACTTAAGCAATACAGAATCGAAGCATTAGAGCTCATGTCCCCAAACTATGGGGAAAGTAGCTGCCTCCACATATTGTCAGACAAGTTTATTAAGAGGTTATATATCAAAGAGAACACAGAGTAATCCCCATATACTAACGTGCTTACCTAACAATGAAACATTCTTGAATTTGAAATAAACACTGCATGCAAAGACTTTTTAAGTTCAAAAATAAACACAATTGAAAGTGTATTTGTCTTACAGAAAAGAAAATCCCCTTTTGCACAGTGCTTTTAGTTTTCAATAGTATTTTACTTACACTTTTCAACATATAAAAATAAACCTAAGGTACAGGCTGAAAACTTATTTTATGATTAAGTTTTAGATTCTCTTTAGGTAATGACACTTAACAATATCTACAAGTTTCAGCTGCCCACACTCCAGTCTCTGGTGAGAAAACTACATCTCTCTGAAATAAACGCCTATTGATTAACATTATTTTAATCACATACATATCTCATGATTTTTGCCAGTAAGTCCATTCTCACTTTTAAAATTTTAACAACACAAGAGGCAACAATTGATTGCTATAAAACTTAAAGTTCCACCACCTTGCAAGTGGGACCCATATTATGCCCCGGTTTGAAAGTAATTGTTCAGAATTCACATCTTTAATATTACTTGTTTTACCATTATAACGCTATTTTCACACTAACATTTAGAAAACTCAAGATTATTTTTGTCTTTCTTTTCCTCTTAGTGAATGGCTAGCAAAATTAGAGCACATCAACTACAACCTTGTTTCATTACAAACTAACAAAAAGACAGTGATGCAGAAATGCTTTAGACCTAAAAGCAAAAGATAAACATATCACTATGGCACTACTGAATACAATGGTCATACATGCAAATGACAAAAAATAAGAGAGCAATAAGGTCAGGTGTTACCTATACCATAATTTCTATCACATAAAGCAGCCCTTCCTTATTATCTCCTCAGACAAGAACTAAAATCACCCTAAAGCTAGTAACTATTATGAAATACCAGCACGAGCTGAGGGCAACACGGAGAAGCTACCATGTAATAAACAGATTTGCAGAGCTCCAAAGTAATGTCACTGGGCCACTAAACACCAGAAAGCAAGGCAGAGTGCTACTGACTACAAAATGTACCTCCTTCGCAGCATAGGAAACACTCTGCTAGCCATATCTCATTTCAGAATCAAAGCTATGTTGTTAGACAGCTAATGTAAAGTTAATTCAGGTGTAACCACCTCCAATCGCCACAAAAAAAAAGTAGCAGTTGACTAAGGAGTAGGCAGAACCCCCATCTCCACTTCTTAGGTGTTCTTCAGATGTTTTCTACTTTCCAATCTTCTCTAACTCTCAAATATGAAAAACGGTATTGTTTACATGCTGTACTATCAGTGTTTGTAAACAAAATTTCATCCCTGACACCTCTGTAAACGTATTGGCTTCAATGAATTTATCAAAGTCAGAGCCACCTCTATTATGAGATTGGGGTTCTGTTTAATTCACCAGCAGCTGTCTTCTGCTACCTTCTTTCAGAACCCAAAGAGAAACCCTATTTGCAGAAACACTGCTGTAGAATAACTGTGGTCACTCATGGAAGCTTAGGCACATGTGCTTTACATTGGTCTTATCAAAATGGCACCGTCTCATCACTTTTCTGAGTAATTACCATTAGCAAATTTTCAAATAAAGGCTGACTGACTCAAATGAAATGACATTTAAAATATCAGAAACTACACTGTTCTCAAGACCTTCACTCAATTTATCTATTTATAAAGTGCAAAACCAAGCATTCTGACACGGCAGCTCAGCATGCAAACTTGTTAACAATGAAGGCAATGGACTTCCAGAGAAAGATAGACACAGTTAATGGGTGATGCACACAATCCTGTTCAAGGCAAGCAGGAACTTCATGACTGTGCTACACTACCAGTTAAAAAATGAGCTACCCTCTGCAGAGACAGGCATTTTATAGAATAGCAGTTCTCTGGTAGTGGCTTTTCAGGAAGAGAGGGACTGTAAACCACCAAATACAAATAGACAGAATATAACTACCTCACAGATCTACACAGTATTCAGCAGAAAATACAGCATTTGTAAGAAAATAGGACTTAGAGATGGGGAAGAAACGTGCCTGTTTGGCACTATGTTGTTTGTGGTCTTTTTTGATCTTTTCTTTAAAAATAAATTTTGCAAGGACACCATTAGTTCACATACCATGTAACAATGTGTTCCATAAGGGCACGTGGTAAGTTAGCTAGTAAGACCGCCGTGCCCAACTACTGATTTCCAAAGGTATGTTTCTTAGCTAACCGTAAACAAACGTTTACATATGCTGTAACAGACATATATTAGAACTATGTAATTTCAAGATAACAAAACTGAAGAAATCAAACTAATACTAACTAAAATACAATACATTGCAAGAACTCTTAATTCCTCCCAAAGGAGAAACTAAGCTCTTACATGTATATTTTCACTGGCATCTGTATTTCAAATCAAAGAAGTTATGTCAATAAGACCAGATCAACTAAAAATACTCCTTTAATAAGTACGTACCTGCAGAAACTTCCCTCTAAAATACTTGATTTTATTAGTGAAATGGTACCAAAGATAACAAGTATACAAACAATGTCTTTGCTCTATGCTACTTACTCATGATAAATAAGACAGCTGTTGTTGCAAGACACAATCCTTCACAGTCTTCCTGTAAGCATATAGATTTGTCATTCTTATATCAGAATATGCTGTTTACCAGCCAACAGCACGTGGCTTAAACATCACAAAAATGACTGTCTATACTTTACATGGTAAAGCATCTCCCATAGTCTTAAATGTACACAGTGGCAAGGAACATTAAAAGCAAATGAAGAGTGACTAAGCAGCTGCACAATCAAATTGGGTTTCATTACCTTAGGAATTGGGCAAATGGTTGGACTCGATGATCCAGTAGGTCTCTTCCAACCTGGTGATTCTATTATTCTATGAAATTTTTCATTCCCTGTAATATTTTTTTCAGAGGAATTAACTATGCAGAGGAAAAGAAAAATAAATTGAAAGCAAATAACTAATATGCTATTAAGGTTTCTGGTTTTCTTTTTTAACTGAAAGAAATAACTCCTCCCATGAGGTAAGGCAATTAAGTAATTTGATTGTATTGAGTTGCATTAAAAGTAATATACTAGATTTTAGGTATAGGTAAGTTTTAAATGGGTAACTCAAGAAATCTTACGTCACCAATTAAATTATTTCAGAGAACACAGGTCATGCTTTACCTTGATAAAAATATTTATTTGTCATCCTCTTCTTACATGCTTTCTTGCCAAATAAAGGAAAAGAATATCTACTACCTAACTCCTGTGTAAATTATAACTTTTTTTCACCAAATTATTTATCCCCATTCTTTGCATACAGTTTGTTTTATATCTCCCAACAGGTATCAGAGAAGATGATGGAGAGGTAATACTTAAGGCCATCCAAATACAGACTACATGTCTGAAGGGCTGTCTTTGATGCAGATGATCAGAAAATGCTTTATATTCAGCTATGACTATTGTACAGTGGTGGTCCCCAAACTGCATCTTTGCTTTCATCTATAAATCTCTTCTAAAAATAAAAAATAAAAGTAAAAATGAAGCTTTAGTATTTTAACAAATGAATTCAACAACCATTCTAACAAATAAATTGCATTCTTGTCTACAGTGTGGTGCTGACAAAATAGTAATAGATATCATGTAAGATTTAGCTGAAAATTATTAACAGCACACAAGACATTTCTAGAAAATACCACATTTTAAGAAGGCACTAAAGCTTCTGCTTGTGCTCCCATATTTTTTTTAAACAAGTATGAAAAAATTATTTTCATAATGGCACCTGTACTATTCGCAGTTGAACAGACACTGCAGTACAGCTCAAAACAAAGCTCTAAGTCATGATAATACCATACACATGTGCTCACTTCTGAAAGGAAAAGAGTAAAACAACAAAAAACAGCCTCAAAATAATTCAGTAAGTTAACCTATTATCTGTAAGATGGCATTGTACCTTTTAGGAAACAGAAAAATAGCATGAATTGCTCAAATACTTTAACAGAAATATTAACTTGGGGGATATTAGTAAGAAATTCTTTTATAAACAATAAAACCCAAGAATCTCAAGCAGTGAGCAAATTAAAAATATACTAGTCCGTGGGTATTTAACATAAGAACGGCAAAACTGTGTTTATGTTCTAAAATCCTTTCCCTACACTTCTCATTTACAACAAAAGAAATTGTATTTATGCACCATTTCCAAGTACATCAAACAGTACACACTGAAGGTTTTGTGGATTTTTTTTAACCCACAAGGTAAAACAATACAAAACTCATCACCAAGCAGTATTTTAAACAACCTTCAATGCGTATCTTCAACTTTTGTTGGGTAGTACAGGTTTACATCTCTCAGTTTCTACTTATTTGTAACAGCTTATGGCAAAACCTAACATAAATCATTTTACAAATAAGTACAGCCATCACAGAAATGCGTGGATTTTCAGAGATGAATAGTTCTGATGGCATCTGCCTTCTCATGGTTTAACTACTGGTCCATGCTCTCTTGCTTCACAGCAAGAAGACAACAAAGCTATCACAAGAATTGGAAGAGCTACTAGTACTATCAACACGTTCAGGTTGATTGCTTTGACAATTTTCTTCCTTGTTCTGGGAAACAAAAAGCTTTGGATTTTATTCCTTAGTTGAATCAGAGGTCCATTCTTTGCTTTAATCCTCCTCCATTTTAACGGAGAGGTTATCTTCATTTGGTTGACAATTCCCATTCTGTTGTAGTTTGACTTCATCTGTCATTTCTGTATCTCCGTTGTCTACTTCTTTGTCAGTTTCCGAATTCTGATCCTCTTTAGCGCGATCTTTGTCCTACCAAAGATAAAATTATTTTACAAAAAAGAAATAATATTCTTATCATTATAGGATACTACTTCCAACAAAATCTTAGCATTTTTATTGCCTAGTTTGCCTCAAGAATTTTTAGAATAGGGGTGTCAGCTATTTTTCTTTTTTTTTAATAAAAGAGCTATCTTTACAATTGGCTGAAGATAGGCAGTCACATCAACCTGTCATCCCAGAAATAGCTGCCACAAAGTGATTTGTCTTTATCACCAATAGTCAGAAAAAAACCCAGAACAAGCAGCACCACTGAACCAATGCGAAACAGCACTAGAAATTAAGATTTAATCATATTTTCTAAATACAACAGGATTTTTTTCTTTCCAAATTTTTGTCAGGTATCTGACACACTTTAGAAGAGTTCTTACATTAAGATGATTGCTTAAGTGTGGACAGTAACCTATACCAGCAGGTGTATAACAGCTGAACAATTACGAGTACAACAAACTACTCTTTACAGACATACCGCTTTTCAAATACTAAGACAAAACAATCTGAAGATCTTGCTTTTCTTAATCACAGGGAAAAATCCCATACTGCTCTTTCCCAACTTTTCAACTTTACCCCTACAGAGTCCAATACACAGACCAGGACCAAAGCAACCAAAGATAGTGAACTGCAGACTTAAAGTTTATTAATCAAGTAATCTTTTCAGTTTGACAGTCAAGCTGTCCTTGAATGCTGCTCCTCAGTTACACGTTCTGCTTCCTGCCAGCTCATACAGATAGGCAATCAACCAAGTCCTAGCACATGGAACAGAACAGGAAAGGGAAGCAAAAAAAAAAAGTGTTTCCGTAACCTATTCGCAGAAGCTCCAGTGACGTTCAAACACAGGCTTGCCAAATTGGCCCACTAACACAAACTGCAGTTCTCTGACCGACAAAAGCTAAACACAAATGGTAGTAGTTAAAGAAAACAGAGGAAGAAGGAAGTGAATCTCACTAATACCTCCACCAGCACCACTCCACTCTGTGTATCACTTGGTCACTTACCTTAAAAGTAGTGGCGCTTTTGTCAGATTTCTCCTTCCCCTCTTTTTCTTTACTACCTTTTTTCTTGGAGGTGGAGCGTTCTCTTTCTCTTCTTTCACTATTTGTATCTCTTTTTTTTTCTTTCTTGTTTCTGCTTAAGAAAATTTTTACTCAAATCAGAATTTGAACCAACAACAACCTTCACAATGTTTAACTATAAACTCCCATCTGTCACTTAAAAAAAAAACCAACAAATGGAATGTAAAAAAAACCCTTCATAAAGACAAA
>WAAB01022159.1:16594-156674 GCA_013389865.1 Piaya cayana | reverse complement strand
GCTCTTTTTCCTTGTCTCCATCTTTTTCCTTTTCTTTATCTCTGTCCTTCTCTCTGTCCCCTCCTTTGTCCTTATCTCCTTCCTTATCCTTTATCTTCTCTCTGTCCTTCTCTCCTTCTTTCTCAATATCTTCTTTTTCCTTGTTCTGGTCTACCTCTTCCCTGTCTTTTTCCTTTTCCTTATCTTTTTCCTTTTCCCTGTCCTTGTCCCTGTCTCTATCTTTGTCCCTGTCCCTATCCCTGTCTTTGTCTCTGATTCTCTCTCGATCTTTGTTTCGCTCTTTGTCTCTCTCCCTGTCCTTCTCCTTGTTTCTCTCTTTATCTCTCTCTCTCTCCTTGTCTTTGTCTCTGTCTCGGTCTCTGTCCTTCTCCTTGTCTCTGTCTCTCTCTTTTTCCTTTTCTTTGGCTTTTTCTTTTTCCTTGACCTTTTCTTTGTCTCTTTTCTTGTCCCTGTGAAAAGCCAAACAAATCCATTAATTCACCTTTGAATTTTTCAATTAAATTACAACTAGCTCTTTAGCATACATTACTCGAGATAAAGCACGCATCTCCGTTGAAAAGCAATAACTGTTCGATATTTTAATTTTTCACCCCTGTTCACCATGAGGGAGAAATTACATACCTACGAAAAATTTGGAAATCAAATTGGAGAAGGTGAAGTCAAAATCAAATCAAACTAATCTTCAGAGCAATGTTATTACACTTTAAGAGAAAAGGGCTCTTCACCTTACAGTTATGTCATTATACGTAGGTAAGCTTCTTACATTTTGTCAAGAGCAAGACAAACTCTACAATCTGTAAATCTGCTCCTTACTAGAAGTGTCTCCACATAAAGTGGACTGTAGATTAATACCTCAAATTCACTCACAGTAGTCCGTACTCTACAGTACTCCCTAACACACATAACCTGGAACTGCTTCAAAGTCCAACAACAAATAATAATTAAAAAAAGAGATAAAATTTCACTAATTTCTGTCAAAAGGCAAATGTAAAGACAAAACTTAATCAAGACAATTCAATCATCCATAATGTTATTAAAAATTAAAAAATTATTGAAAAATTTAGTTCATAAAAACAAAAGGCTAACAGAACAAGCCATTTTATTTTGGACAACAAATGATACATGATCCTAAAAAGAACAGTGAGGAAAATTCTACCTATGTTCTAGTCACCAAGCCAAACAAAAAGTAATTAGCTCACAGGTTTGGCTGGAAGACTACATTTTGGCATAGAATTATTTCCAAGTGCAAGACTTAATCTTTCCTTTCTAGCAGACGTGCGTTCGTCCTACACGTGGCTCTAGCACATAAGAAAATGAACAACTGTTCAAAGAGAGGAATAGGAGAAAGCATAAGAGAAGTTACTAGCAGGCCTTTACATGTCCAGGAGAACCACACTGACAGAGGGTGCTGTGTCTGCTTGTATTGGTAGATATTCTACCATCTATTCATCAGTGACCTGGGTGAAGGCATTGAGTGCACCCTTAGCAAGTTTGCAGGTGACACTAAGCTGGGTGGAAGCGTCGATCTGCTGGAGGGTAGGGAGGCTCCAAAGGGATCTAAACAGGCTGGACTGCTGGGCAGAGACCAATGGCATGAAGCTCAACAAGGCCAAATGCCGGGTCCTGCGCCTGGGGCACAACAACCCTATGCAGAGCTACAGACTAGGAGAAACCTGGCTGGAAAGGTGCCAGGAGAAGGACCTGGGAGTGTTGGTCAATAGCCAACTGAACATNGGCTGAGAGAAGAGGAGGCTGAGGGGAGACCTTACTGCTCTCTACAACTACCTGAAAGGAGGTTATGGAGATGAGGGAGCTGGGCTCTTCTCCCAAGGGACAGGGGACAGGATGAGGGGGAATGGCCTCAAGCTCCACCAGGGGAGGTTCAGGCTGGACATTAGGAAAAAAATCTTCACTGAAAGGGCCATTGGGCAGTGTCAGAGGCTGCCCAGGGAGGGGGTTGATTCACCTTCCCTGGAGGTGTTTAAGGCACGGGTGGATAAGGTGCTGAGGGACATGGTTTAGTGTCTGATAGGAATGGTTGGACTCCATGATCCAGTGGGTCTCTTCCAACCTGGTGATTCTATGATTTTTAAAGATATGCAAAGAGACTCCTTCACATGTGAAAGGTCCTAAGCATAGGCCCCACCTTTCTTCAAAGGAAGAAGTGTTTGGCTGTATGTTCTCAACAAGTAGTAGGCTGTTACACGCACAAAAGTTTTATACATGTTCTCAGAATGTGGGATAAAGTTCAGTCTGAAACCAACCTTGTCAACTGATATAAGTATCAAACAAGTACCATCCATTCTCTTCGGGGTTGCGCAGGCTGCACATTCCTAATCAAGTGGTTAGAGTTTATCAACTGAAGGTACCTATTTTCAGCCAGGTTGCACTTTCAAATAAAGGTAGACCAGACTATCAAAGCTTCAGGCACCTTGGTAAGAACCATATGAGCCACTTAAAATAAACTTAATTCTATCCCAGCCAAAACCAGTACACTCAGCATTAAAAGTTACTTTATACTCTTTTATCCTACAGACAAAGCCTAGGGACAGGCTTAAGCATACTGCAATTTCAAAAAATTTGTACTGTGCAAAAAGAACTGTACCATTTCTTAGGAATGGAACTCACCGAGAACGAGAGCGACTTCTTGATTTACGCCTTTCCCTAGATCTTGACCGTTTTTTTAAGGGACTTCTGGATCTGCGTCTGTCCTTGTGTCTTGAGAGCGATCTGTTTCCAGATCTACTTCTATATAAAAAGGCAGAAGGAAAGAAATCTTGCCTCACTACATAAAACTATGTACATCTCAGTAGGATATGGTCTACCAAAAATATTGCAAATATGGATAATTTTTGCTTCACCAAGTGCACGTTCTCCCTTGAAGCAATGTATTTAAGTAACACCCATGCTGCACAATAATATAAATAAAATATAAATTAATAACATATCAGGATAGCTGTCCTTAGTAAATTACAGCACATAAAACGTACTACAGGCAGTTTCTAGTAGCTTGTAAAAATAATTAGTTATTTTGTTTCTTTTCCAGTTCCAGTCACTTATTGCAGTCTTGGCTACTGAAGAACAACAGCTTTAACTGGCCTCTATCTGTTTTTTCTCCAGCCTTACCATTTAAATGAGCTTTAAAGAAACACATCAAAACAAAAAAAACCACCTATCTGTGGTTCAGCATTTAGTCAAGTTACTTTTTCAGTTCAAAGGACTTGTTAGCATGGATTTCAATTAAAAGAATTCTCAAGGAAAGGAATGAGCATTTCCTCCATAATAAGGAATACAAATACTTTCATACAAACCCAATTAAGTCTTGTGATAAATGTATACAGCATAGTCACAAATTTGAAGAAAAGATGACTTAAAAATTACTGTATTCTTTTTTACCAAAACATTTCCTAATTTTGGAAGATCATAGGCCCTAGGAAAGCAAAACCAAAAAAGCTGAATTTGAGCATTAAATTTCAAGAAACTACATCACTGGATACTTTCCCTAAGGGGTTAAGATACCATGAAGTTTAACTTACCAAAGATAGAAAAGCCATGTACATTACTCACTAAATCCCGAAGAACAGGGAGAGACACAAAGTACCAGCTCCACCTGCCTTCTGCAGTGCAAGTCACACAGAGTAATATATACCAAGAGGACATATAACCATTTTTTATCTATGACTTTGCTCTGCTTATCGGTATGGAAATATAAAATATTTACAGGGCTAATTAGTTACAAATGAATCAAAATAAGACCTCAAACAAGTTTTATATCATAGAGATTAAACCAATTTCAGTGCTTCATAAAACAGGGAAGTGGTAAGGAGAGTTTATTCCTAGGGACGAAATCACCTCAACAGATCAGGCTGGCCTTTTTTCAGCATGTTCTTACAACTGACAGTAGCAGTGGTAAATAATTCAAAAGTAAAAAAATGCAAGTTTTTCTTATAGAAATCAATTTGTTTTGCATATAGTATAGAGAGTAGTGCACAGTTACACGAAACAAAGACCTGTTTTCAGTTTTATTCTGAGTTACAGAAACAGCAGAGAAACAAGCAATAAAGAACTAAGTGATTCTTCCTGTATTAAAGGTACCTGATACTTGGATGCTGTCCAATAACATGTACTGTGGTGTCTTGCTACTGTAAACAGAAACCTGCGCTTACATCATATGCATTTGTCTTAACTCCTTCTGGCCAGCTCTTCTGTATCTAAAAGAATTCTAGTTGCCTTTTTAAAAGATGATGCATGAGGGGATACAGTAGAGCTGTTGCTGTAACACTGATGACATTCAACTTTTTAAAGTGTAAGCTATCAAATATATTCTGATTTTTTTTATACTTAACCACATATCTTCACACTGATTACATAACAGCTCAGAAGACACTTCGGACACTGAAAGAATGTGAACCATTTCAGGAAGCATTTGTAAGTCTTGTACAGCAAGACTGCCTCACTCTTGGAAAAAGTCTTAATGGGTATACTTAAAGGGTGATCTCATAATTTTATTTCCTTATATTTCAAAGCCTGTTTCACAACCAAATAAATTTAACAAAGCAAACAAAATCTGAAGAACAAAAACCTACCCCAATGTCTTTTTGTTCTCCTTTTAAAAGACATACCTTTATATTTACAGTAAATAAAAATATTGCATTTGTTAACTCCATGTTTAGAAGTTCAGGACATCTGGAACTTTCAGCTGGCAAACACAGCCAGTCTCTCTGCTCAGAGCATTAAATCAAAAAAACACAAGTAAACATTTCTTTTTAAAATAAAGGTCATAAAATCATATTATGCTACATGGCACAAAATGCACCAAGAAACAATAGAAATGGTTAAGCTACATGGCGTAAAAAAAGTGCCTTCTGGTATGTCTTAGCTAAAAGGCATCCTGCAAACATTTAGAATTTAGAGGGAGAGAGTACCTGCTCAGACAATACTTCTGGTTATTCTGATCTGCTCGGCGTAAGTTAGTAACCTTCTCTATAGGGATACTTGTTCCATAACTCAGTAAGAAGTAGTCCAAATGAAAAAATACACCTACCTGTGTTTTGAGTGTGATCTTTTCCTTCTTGATCGGGATTTTGAGCTAGACCTGGATTCTGAACGAGAATGGGAACGAGATCGACCGCCTTTTCTTTCACTGCTCTTTCCAGACTCTGAGAGGAAAAAACCACTTTGCAGTGTAAGCTCAGAACATTTAAAGATCCCAGTTAACAATCTGGCACAAGTGGAATGTACCATACACAGTGCAAGGGGCCTACTCTTTGCACATCTTCCTTCTTTGCAAAAATCCTTCAGAAACATCCAAGAAAGTCATTGCATATACTCGTTGAGTGCAGCCATCCTGCAGCAGTACACATAAACCAGATAATTATAAACAGCTAGCTCTATTAGGAATGGGATTGCTGCCACAATGCACAAGATCACAACATGTTCTCCTCTTGGTCTACTATTTAATATAATTAGTTTCTTTTTTTTTAAAAAAAAACCAAACCACCTGAGAAGAATAGAGTAAATTTAGAGGGTGTAATATTGAAAATAAACATAACCTTTAAATAATAATCAGTACTTCCTATACTTTTAGATATTTCAACCACTGTACAAATATAGATGTTCTATTCCTCAAACACTGTTTTGGAGGAGGAAGGGATGGATGGAGAGAACAGGGTGTAGTAGATCCAAAGACCAGGAAGTCAACAGAAACCTTACAAGTGACCTCACCAGACTGTGGTTCAGACTCTGAAAGATCATTATTCTGCCATTTAGTATTGAGGAAATGTTACAGCTGTTTTTTTTCCAACTCTAAACCACTCTGCATTATCTAACCTACACAAGACTATGTCTCTGTTTGTTAGTGTGAAGAATGACAAAATCTTGTTAATGAAAAGATAAAAGAGGATTTAAACTGTACATTTAAGAAGTTTAGAATTCTTCTATGCTGTGGCTTTTCAATCAGTTTAACTCACTATAAATCAGCACTGAAATGCCTCTCAACCCACCAACACCTTCCTCCTTGACCCAGCATTTCAGTGTTAAGAGGGATCAGTGAACCACACTGGATGAAAAAAAGTCCTTCACAATATATTAACTTTATCCCAGATTCATTCTCTGATCCCATTTGCTATGAAGATGCATGCAGTCTTGGGCCATCATGAAAAAGAGCATAGCACAGGGACAAAATTAACCTCCTGCAGATAAGGAAAGCATATTATTACTGCTTTCAGAACCATACTAGCTGCCCCTGGCCATGAAACTACGGCATTTCACTGGGTGCTAGAAGAGAACAAAACAGAGCATGAAGCATTTTCTTTTAAAAGTTTGAAAGTACTTTGAATTTTAAAAGCTTAACTTATCATTAAGTATTAATTTAGTATTAACTTTGTATTTATTAAAACTTTCAGTGAGCATGTATCTGAAAATAAGATATGATGAAATAACAAGTGAGCTTCATTCCACTTTCTAGCATGAACAAAATCCTGACTATCTCTTTCTTCCACACCATCTTGTTTACCTTTGAGTACCCTTTCACCACATTTTAAAATGGTCTTAAAAGCATGTTCCAAGGTGCACACAGAATGTATCTGTTACACAATAAGCACAATGCACCTACCTGGCTCAATAGCAGCAGATATGAAAGACTGAGCTTCCCGTACTCTCTTCATCACTTCTTCCAGTTCCTTGGCAGCAGCTTGTGGTGTCATTTCAGGAGGCTTCACTATTGCATTATTGGAGTGATTTATTCTAAATTGTAGGAAATTAAAACCTTTAAATCCCAAACACTTGAGAAGGCAAAGTGAAAAAATAACTCAACTTACATGTATGACTAAAAACATCCAAGTTCAGCAAAATTACAGATTTGTCTGAACACTCATGTGTATGTTAAAGTATGTGAAACGCTTTTCACTGCTTTTAAGTCTTACCACTTTTAAAAAAATGTGGCACAATATTTCTGTGTTAAAATATTTTCTAGCAGGGTTGGCAACGTATTTCTCTATTTCAGATCAAATCTCTACGTTAAAGTCTACCAATTACATCCCATAGCAAGTTTAATTAATTAAGGACTTTGCAGATTCTCTATTATAGCTTCCACTACCTCAAGATGAAATATAAATACATTTGATTCAAAGCCTGGGGTTGTTTAGCCTGGAGGAGGCTGAGTGGGGACCTCATTGCTCTCTATAACTACCTGAAAGGAGGTTGTAGAGAGGAGGGAGCTGGCCTCTTCTCCCAAGGGACAGGGGACAGGACAAGAAGAAATGGCCTCAATCTCTGTCAGGGGAGGTTCAGGCTGGACATCAGGTAAAAATTTTTCATGGGAAGGGTCACTGAGCATTGGAACAGGCTGCCCAGGGAGGTGGTTGATTCACCTTCCCTGGAGGTGTTTAAGGCATGGGTGGACGAGGTGCTAAGGGGCATGGTTTAGTGTTTGACAGGAATGGTTGGATTCGATGACCTGGTGGGTCTCTTTCCACTTAGTTTTTCTATGATTCTATTATATTCTTCCCAGCGGAAGTTACACCCAACCTGGAAAGCGGATTTCATAAAAAATGTTCCACTTTGCTAACAATAGGTCCTTACATTGAAGAAGTATTCATTAGAGCAGTTTTCTGCACTCAGAGTCCTATATGTATATGGATACAAAGAAATCTCTCATTCAACAGTCATGTGGACAATTAATTTCTTACTTTAGTGGCCTGTCTCCAAACATAACTCCATTAAAGGCAAGAGCTCGAGGTACAGAATTTTGGTCTGCAAATTCCACAAAAGCAAATCGTGTTGGTTGTGTCTCATCACCTGCCATTCGCACAAATTTGACTTCTCCAACTTGCTTAAAGAATTCAAGCAGCTGATCTGCTGTTGTAGTCTAGAAAGAGTTGAAGAGCTCAGCTGAAGTAAAATATGTAACAAAAAACATTGATCCAATATGTCATGTAATCTAAGAGCTACAGACTTTGGAAAGATCTTCCATCATTACCAAATTCACATGGCCTGTGTAGTAATGTTATACTGTAAGATAGACACTTTTTTCAATTAATCTACAGAATATACTACAATTCAAAAGGTGTGACCACAAGACCTGAATTCCTATATCTACGTTAAAAAGCATTTGCACAGGATTTTGCTCATATTTGACTTGAAATAACATGAATTTACTTTTACACCTGCTTCCAAGTTACTAACTGTGAATTTCAATGCATTAAAGAAAATCCAAGCAATATTATAAGACTTGGCTTTTATCCATTTTTCTATTAGCTTCTAACTCCTTTTATTTCATTGCAATAAAGAGTACTTTTACACTCTAGCAGCTACCCCAATAAAATATTTATATTACCATCAGTCAAATTAAATCATTTTTAAATTAATTCAATCAATTTCTAAAAAAAAAAAATCAAATTTCTGACAGACCTATCTTTCCTGAAACACCAAGGTATTTATGTTAATTTTGCACCTTCCAGTAGGACACAACATTCCATCTTACTTAGGCTAACTCCACAATGTTGAGGGGAACAGCTACCATGATCTCATGACTTCTGAGGCATTGCTCAGCTAACCCAGAGCTGGACATTTGATCAACATACATAATCCTAAGTCCATTTCTTGCATTCAGCTAGAGGGTGATTTTTCTGATATTCTGCCAGAACAAATTCCACCGTATGGTCTGATCTGATCAGCACAGGAGCACTCAAAATTTGAAATATCCCTAATAATCAAAAGGAAATTTAGTTTTTCAGTTTAAATTCCTATTGTCGTCAACTAATGAAAACTTTATAGTGTAACATTAAAATTCAGAAATTACAGCTCTACATCTTCCATTAGCATTTCCATTATACAAAAAGAAGTTACCTGGGAATTCAAATTTCCAACATAGACTGTTCTCCTGATTTCATCAATTTTGGATGGATCTACATTCCCCATAATTGGCGGTTGTGGTATTTCTCCCAGTGCTGTAATGTTAGGGTCCAAGGCTGCTGCTGGTATAGCCCCCAAAGTACCAAGTGAAACACCAAGCTGGAAAACACAAAAACAGAACATGCTTTGCAAACAAGAGCTGGTGGGAGATACATCACTTGTTAATACTTGCTTGTCTTGTGCACTCCTGTAAAAATAAACTTAATGAATATGGCAGTCTTTTAAACTTTAAGATCCCAGCTGAGCATTTCCTTTAAAGGATAAAATTCTACCCATAAACAATCTTCTATATTTAAGATTTCTGTGGGCTACCACTCAACATCTTATCAAGGTCTGGCTAGGGGTGCAGTTTATCAATCAGAAAACACACAGGATCAATGTTTTAATGCTTATATTTAATCAAATTAAGAAAGATGCCTTCAGACACTGCTAATATCCTCAACTTTTTGCCAAGTGCTAGGAGTAGATGAGGAACTGCTGAGCCCTTGCCCAGCAAAGGGAAAGAGGAATTTGCAGTGCCCAAGGTCAATTTGTCCTGTAATCAGTCCATCAAAAGGTACCTGTTGGACAAAAACATAATGTAAGGCAAGAGTAATTACAACTGAAATGTGAAGCATATTAAGCCTAAATTCTTTCCCTTCAAACACAGTCATTTCCTAAAGAATGGAGTCAA
Source organism: Piaya cayana (assembly GCA_013389865.1). Classification (NCBI taxonomy): domain Eukaryota; kingdom Metazoa; phylum Chordata; class Aves; order Cuculiformes; family Coccyzidae; genus Piaya; species Piaya cayana. The sequence continues at coordinate 147,088 of WAAB01022159.1, read as the reverse complement.
TACAGCTCTAATTTCTGGAACTGGTAATTGAAATCTCTCCTGAGGAATGTTACAAAAAAAAGTCACTTAAAAATCACTACTAAACTGGTCTGCTGTGTTCCTGGTTTGAACTTTATTTTGTTGACCTGAAGAGCAACTGTCTTTCCAGCAAACAAATCTTCTAAGAAGTGTGGAAAATTCTCAAGAGCCACATTGTTTTTTTTAATGTAACAAAAGAGAAAATTATTTTAACCTGAAATATACCTTGAGTAAGTCACAGTAGCCTGCTGATGTCGATAAACAAAGGCTGAGAGAGGTAAAAGGGAACTGGGCAGAAGTAGCAGCAGCTAGCTCCTGTGCTATTTCTATTGAAAATATTGTTAGTCAAAGAGTCAAAAGCCACACTATAATGATATCAAGTAAGTACACCCCAATGCATCTTAATATTCCAAAGAACCATGCCAATCTAACTGTTACATTTTAACAAACTTGTAGGAGGTGGACAGAACTGCCACTGGACCAAACTATTGGGTCTAAGGAAGGACAACTAAAATGGACACAATCAAAATCAGTATTTACCCACTATCTGAAAGTAAAAGCAAGGAAAAGTTGATGCCCTCAAGAGGCACCACAGCTAAACCCTCACTCATCTAGTGTACAAGCCACTAACATCCATGGATCATAGTTCTTACTCTCTGAACACACAGAAAAGGCTACTGAGAATAGAGGAAAACAAAAATCAAACAACTGAATTCTACTTACTGTAGTCAAAGGAGTTGGTGTAGGTATAGGAAGCAACCCTGCACCAGGCATCAGGCTTGTCATAGTAGGAGCAGGCGCCAACAGAGAAAGGGCTTTGGCTTCATCTGGGATTTTACCTGAAGAAGCAAATGAAAGCATTACACAGAGCTGGAACACTACGCAGATGTTACTCTTTCTATGACTTTACAATTACCCTTGCATTTAATAATGTAATAAGTAACAACTAATCTATCTACCAGATCCTTACAAAGAAACAAATAAGAACTTAAGTTTTTCCTTTTACCCTGCTCTACTAGGAAAAACAAAAGTGAGCAAAACCGCAAAGACTAGCAATCTCATTAATGGATTATCATTNTTTTTTTTTAAAAAAAAAATCCCCTGGATCTACCTACTTTGGATGTAAAAGGAACTAAAAATAAAATAAAAACTAATTAACTACTGTGACTACACACATTACACACTACAAGTGAAGCTGGAGGTGAAGGAGTGTAGGGCAGAAATATTTAGATTTGTACCATCTCACATTCTAGGTCACCTGAGTGTATCTGAGACTTTGATAAGTTAGCTTTAAATTTATTGAGATTGAAAAAAAAATATAACTGATCAGCTAAGCAAGCCATATTTTCAAAAAAATACGTGTTTTCTACTATTTCAACCAAATTATATTCCTCTTGTCATGCTTATTAAATCTGAATCTAGTCTGAATTAAATGCAGGTTCCAATCAATGTTAGTCAGAATTAGATAATAATGCACCCAAAAAAATCTTTGTTAAACAATTATGATTACAAAGAAATTTACATATTAAATTTGAAGTGCACAGGGATTTTAAGTGGTACAAACATTAAACACTAAACTGAAAACCTAGTAGGACTCCTTTCTGTAGTCATCTATGAGGTATATTTCAAAACACTGTGCACTTCTACCTATGCAAGTTCCAATACACCCAACAGAAAACACACTACTTAAAAAAAAAGAATGAAAAAGTGTTGCAAACCTGTTCTACAGATCTGCAGCAAGGACTGGGTTAGAGTTGGGTATGACCAAAGGACAAAACGAATCTAAATAAAACTTAATTTATATGTAGCATGGGTGGAATAGAAAAAATGACAGTACCCATTTGTTTCTCATGCTTCCTATTTATTTGATTTATAATAAATTTTTGAGGCACTTTGCTCCTTAACATGTAACAAACCACTTGTTTTTGCTATCTAAAGGAGAAAAATAGGAAAATTATTAGCACTTCAGAATTAACTGTGCAATAACAACTTCCAGGGCTATTAAAAAACATGCATGAATTTGAGTCATCATCACAATGTTCAGCACTCTTTACAGACCTCATTTTGAAGTCAGGCATGCAACAAGAGGTATACCTGATTTGCCTGACTGCCCATGAGTGTCAGGTACTTTGCTGCACATCCTGCCTAGTATGCAGCTAACAGGCTTTTGACATACAGTTCCAGCAGCTGTGCGTGCAATTTAGGCTTACAATTATATACCAGTGCTTCTGAAAATCAGAATACTTAATTCAAATGACTAATGAACCAAACCTTGTCTGTATTAACACCTGGCATCTTGCAATTAAATGGATACTCATGCAGGTTTCTATAGAGCCAACCAGACATGGCTCAGGCATATCCAGATCATAAAGTCAGCAGCACTATTTCCAGAATACTCTGATTTTTCAGCAATGTAGTGTTTCATTTTAAATAAAAAATCGAGTTAGTCAGTTTCCTGCCAAACCAGAACCCTAAAAGTTTGCCTGTATATTTAATCATAGTGTCCTTTGAAAAGATCCTTCTCCATATTTTTAGACCAGATCACAATTCTACAGAAACAAACAGCTGTGGGAGAGAGGGAGGAAGAAAACCTGAAATATCAGGCAAATTTACTCCTCCATTCTTTAGACAGCTTTGAAAAGGAAATTATAAGCAAGGGCAAGTAACCTCACAAGTTACAGGCTTCAAGTATTGGTGTTTTATCTCCATGAATTTATAAAAGAAACGTAAGCCTACAAAGATACAATAAAACACATGAGTATGACAAAACTAGGACACTTTAGCTTAAGACTAACTGGTTTGGTTTTTAAACTCATGGTATTTAAAAGCTGAATTGAAGAAGAGTAAACACACTTATTTCCTAATGAGGTAAACAGACAAAGTAAGTATGTCATATCTCTGCCTTAGAAAGACTTCTTAGAAGCTTTTGTGTTTAGTAAGTGACAGATACTATGATGATTTATTTATCAATTCTTCACTTTGCAAAGGTATCGGGAAGCAGATGTACATTAGCTCTGTATTGCCTAGAGACACTTTATACTTCCCAGGAAATGTAAAATTGTCCTAAGTATCAGTTATGATAGTATTTTTTGTATCATCAAAGTGCTTAAGAACCCTACTCAACCTACTTCTCACCAGAATCCATTTTGCTAAATGCCTGACATATGTATCTGTGTTAAGTACTAATCATAGTATTTTTGTCCTCAAATGCTCAGAAATTAATTTCTTACTCTTTTACTGAAACTACATGGTTAATTGCCCCCTAAACCTGCTTCTGCAATAAATTTGCTTGTTTTAAAAATACTTACAGTTCACACTACTCTAAACATAATTCTCCTGCTATTTTAAATCAACGGGGAATGCACACTTACAAATAAAATAATTTCTCTGTGATCCAATTCATTATTCTTATTGGATTTAGAAGCAGTGATTAAAGAGATTACAGCTACTGGCAGTTATCTCAACTGCCACACCTAAATCCAACACAAGATCATATGAAGTAAAGCTCTTCCCAGCTGCAGTGCACAGCCTGGCACATTACTAGAGTGAAACCAATTCATCCCAGTGCAGCGGGGGAAGAGCAGTGTCCAAAAACTAAACACGCCACCTAGTCAACTGCTTCTGTTTCAGGGCTTCTGTTTCACAAGAACAAATATCATTTAAGGATAAGAACTTTCTCAATCACTCCAGCATGAACTGCCATGGTTTCTGAGGTTGGGAGATGACCAACACATTTTTTTCTTCCTTTCTTTCTCTTTCCTTCTTCGCTTCTTTCTTTTTTTTTTAAATTCTCTTCTTGAAGTAAGCACCACTGGTGCATGTTAAAGTGCAATGTACACATACACACACACATACGCACGCGCACAAAGAACTAATTCAATCCTCCCACAAATAACAGTGTTAAAAGACAACGTGCCTCAAACAACACATTCCAACCAAACCCTCAGGCTGCATTTGTACTTATGAGTGGTAAACAGTTTTTTCTTATAAATACAAAAAATATCCGATGAAATCTTACTGCCACTGATCACATTAAGCAAGGTTTCATCAGAAGCGGACAAGTATTTAATGCCTTTCAATATTAATTAAAGTGCAATTTCAGAAATAATTATTTTAAACTCTTTGTATTAGCTGTAAATACTAAGCCTTCTTTTAAATAGACCATGCAACCTAAAATATAACTGCTCTGCTGGGAAGAGGAAAAACAGCAGAGGAAGATCATGACTTTACTTCATGAAGTTAATTTCTCCAAAAGCAAGAGTTTCAACTACCCTTTTCTAAGATAAACTCAAAGCACAACATAGGAAAGAATGTATTTTAGAACTGACATATATATTTCACTACTCCTGTCTTCTGATACAATGTACTCATCTGTTGAATTTAGATGCTTAAATGCATTCCAATTCAAATTTACCCATAATTCACTGCAAAATTTAATTATATTCTACATTCTGTGTATACCATCCACCATTCATAAGCAGCTTCAGGTCAACTTCAATATGTAACACTGTGAACCCTTTAGAAAACACCGTTTTTGCAGAACTGAAGTACCAGTTCACAAGTACAAGGGAAAGAGATTTAACAGAACAAAACAAAAAAAGGGACAAAATAAAATAAAAATAAAAGAAACAAAGGAAAGAAAGCAAAATAAAATAAAAACAGAGACAGGGCGTCCATCTTCAGCAGGCCAGACTTCGATCTCATTTCCCCCATGAAGGTTTCACTTGGCGGCAGGTTTAGTGGCATGGCAAACAATGCCTAACTCAGGCAAGTGTAACAGGTCTGCCTTGGCCAGTCTAGTCATCTAATAATGCACAGATATCACACAGAGAAAACATACAAAACCAAATTAATAGTCAAAATCCATCTACTAGATAATGTGGACATAAAATTTAGAATGATTAGGGTGGCATATTTTTTTATCTTTCAACCTTTGCACTCTCAAAAGTATAACATTTAAAGAAAAACATACCGATACACACATTAAAGAGTCGCACCTTCACAGCTTAATAACGTTACTTCATTTACAATTATTTTTGTTAAACTGTTTATTAAATGTCACAAAATTAACACTGCTTTCTTTGTGTAGTGATTATCTTCTCAAACACCCTTGATTTATTGCTGTTTAAATACATTCTAAATCTCAGACTTTTTTCTGGTTTTTAAAACCAAGTTTTCAAAGTTCTGTTTTACCACTTGTCTATGTTTGATTCGGCGCATAAAATGTTTTGTTACTGGCACCACTGGCCAAGGATACAATTTTACCTCCCCATAGAATATAGCCATTCACTAGTTTTAAAGCCCATGATACACTCCACAAATGCCATTAACAAGTCATCACATGATAAACAGTGAATCAAAAATCTTGCTCTACGGTCTCCAAAGTCATACTTATTCCACACAATAAATTCCTCAGAGTTACCCCTAAATAAATGTACATCTTAATAAATTAAAATTAGTGACTTTGTAAGAAATTTACACAGATACAGCATTCTGACATTAAAAAACTGACCTAACAATCCAATCACTTGTTCAGCTAATTACGCCTCAATATCTGAGGGGTCCAGAATGATTTTTAACAATGACAACTTTTCTGTAAAAAGTTCTCTCAGAAATGCCTAATAAGACACCTATAAATGTAGTTGGAACAAAATCTGTCAGAACTTTTATTTTATCCTTCTTACATTCATTGCCACCACAGGAAAATATAGCGTTATCTGCCTGTTGCCATATCACATCAGGCAGTGATCTTATCCCAAGAGAAAAACAGAAGTGTTGTTCATTCATTAGGCAGCAATCTTCCCTCTCTGGCAGTACTGAGCCAGGGTTAAGGCCTTTTCAATGAAACATAAAAATAAGTTCCTGAATAATCTGCAGTCAATGTTTTAAGGACAATTTTTCAATATTAAGGACTCTGGCCCCATTAGGTTCTACAGAGATTCAAAAGGATACAGCAATATCCTCTCTGTAGTTTAAGAACAAGCTCAAACAATAAAAACAAGAAGCCCCCAAAAGAAGGCATGAAAGCAACTAAAAACCTAGGCCTCACACACAAATATATCTGCCACATGCCCCTATTAAGGTTACAAGAACAGGCATATTAGAGGTCATCATAGCCTTTAGGGAAAGTACTTACAGACTATGAAATATTGGAGACTTACCAGACCATTATCACACTAACTTCGTATTACTCAGTTAATGATGTGGCAAATATGCCACAAAAACAGTACTCTAGGACAACTGTTAATAAAGTCAACAGTATTTTTTGAATCAAAACCTGATCTTTGCTCTTAAAAAATTTTTGTTAGTAAGAGCTATTTGTGGACCGCCTGCAGTTTATGGTTCAACTATTCTAAATATTGCTGTTTGTGGCAATACAGCTACCATGTTCAAAGTGAAGTTAGGTTCACTCCACCAGAAGGAATGTTTCCACTTTAAAGCAGCAAAAAGTCCAGAACCAAATGGGTAGATGCTCCATTCCACAATGATCTCAATGAAGTCAATGGGACTCTGCCTAACTCCAGTGATATGACTACGATAGAGTCACGATTCATACAACTGTATTCGGATCTGAGATATCATACTAAGAACTACCTTGTATTCAACACATCTGTAAATGTATGCCTAGCAAGCATTTTATTTTATTAAGAGTTTTTAAAATACTTTATGCTGGAAACATTCTATTCAGATCACTGAATTTTTAAAGGGATATCTAAAACCAAAAAAGCGTATCATTATACGTAAGAAAGCCTTTTTATGGCACACAAATTAATATTTTCCACAGTAACAAGAAAGGAAAACTGATTTATTTTCTTTTTTCTTAATCTAGCAGGTAAATCTTTATATTTAAATAGTAATTATCACCACAAATGCTACATATTTTAGACCAGAATAAGCTAAATGGCCACATGCATATATCGAGCCTACAAGGCAAAATTGAATTCAGTAAAAAAAAAAATCTGAAAAATAATCATTATCTTTAAAAAAACCCCAAAACTATTGCACCAAAGGTGATACATGAACAACCAAACTGCAGTGTTACTGGTGTGAGAAAACTGCCTAATCTTTTCAGTATTCCATTGACTTCAGTGAGAACTCATGTGTAAGAATAAGCTTGCCAACACAAACCATATTGAAGAGAATTATTTTATCATCTTTTCCTTCAAAATATGTAGTAACTATGGAAAACTGAATTAGCCCAATTTAAATCAACTACCCATTTTCTAATGCTGAATTACAATAAAATCTATATAATTGTTTTTTTCATTCAATTTTCAATTTCGTTTCAACACTTTTTTTTCAAAAAGCAGTAAAACAAAACAGAACAACAACAAAGCACCACCTCCTTACATGGAAAGCTTAAAACAATTAGCAGACACAACAATGAACAACATTACAGAGGAATGCCTAAAATACCAACCTTCTGCACAGGGCACAACTATCAAAGCTCTGTCAATAAAAACCGTGTTAGTTAGATGCTGGGCCACACCAACACTCGACGCTTCACGAAACTTAATATAACATACTTTGGAGGAAAAAGCAAGAGGTGCGTTGCTGCAAGACAAAAGGGGAAAAAAAAACAACAATTAGTCACATTAAATAACTGTATTCATGTACCTTTCACTATTACTCCTTATTGAAAAAAAGACAAAACTTTTTCCTGGAAAAGTTAGCCAAAAGGAAAGAGTACTGAAATTTACTAATTTGCCTACTTACTACGTCACTGAAAAAAAGCATAGTACAGCACCTTCTCCTTTTTAATGGAAGTTTACAGAAGCTGATATACTGAGTTAGCAAGGTTAATTTTCTTTTACAATCTTGCTAAACAATATTGACCAGCACATTCCAAATTTTTTTTAAGCAGCATATTTATACTTGACTTATTTTTCAGGTAAATGATAGTTTATCTTTCTTCCTCCAAACAATCCTAGCTTAGGGGAGTCAAACAACAAGCCCAGCCATCTTTCAGTGGATCCTTCAGATATTAACCAATAATAACTGACACTCTTTCTTACATCTTCAGGAAAGTAGTTTCACTAATTCTTAATGAGATAAAAGCAGTCCTTAAGAGCTCTTTCAAATGTTAGATCGTAGCTCACTAATGTAACAAACATTGTTTTTATCATCTGCCTTGGTCTAGTATTGCATGGTATGGGATAACACTAGAGGTAAGAGGAATTCACTACTCAGCTAGAAGAAGCAAGAACATTTGTAATTTGCTGTTCCATTAGAAAGTACACCAACAGGGTGTCAGAAAACAAAGAACAACACTACGATCTTGATCAAAACCAAGTAAATTTGCTTTAAAAAAGGTACTCCTCTGTTTGTAATCTTTATATAAGCAGTTTATTTCTTCACACAAAGGAAGTACAGGTGAAATCATCAAAGAGAATGCAACAGGAAACCTTGGAACATCAGCAATTTCCATGTGAAAAGACTACCTGTTTTCTTGTAAAGAATTAACTTAAAGAAAATATGCTGCATAAACTGTTTCGTCCCGACCCTCCCTCATCTGAAACAGAAACACTTGTCAACCTTCTGAAAGTACCAGAAGGAGTTAAAGTTTAGCCCAACCCATCTTGCAGTCCCACAGATTCCAAGCAGGTACCCCCCAAGGCTGTTGTATGGAATAATTAGACTTCAGTATTTAAAAACAAGCTCAAAATTTTTAAACACAAAATTTCATATTAATTGCATGAATGAACCAATAATTCTGAGGTAAGCAAATGTATGACTCTATTTACCAGAAAGATAACACCTAGGTAAAACATCTAAGGAGCCAGCCAGCTTCAGAACTGTGTTGAGACACATTTATTATGGAAGATTCTGTGAAAACAGATGCACAGAGGAAGCAAAAATCACAGAGTGGGAGACACATAAATATGAAAGTAAACCTTATACAACTTAGAAAAACACAGCAAGATCACTTCTTCTGCCCATTCTTTTCTTTATAGTGGCCAGTGTTTTCTATTTCCATTTTCCACGTTTAGGAAGGAAAAAATCCTCAAGAATGGCTTCTGAGCCACCTGTAACGTCTTCATTCAGAAGAGTTTCCAACATCAGCAGTGACAGTAAGCTATGACTTCCTCAGTACCCAGCAGAAACGCCTGCGTATGACTTTTAATCTATACATATGCTGAAGAACCAGACTTTGCTCACTGTAAAGATGTATTTTTTTAATGCCACGGGCTTTTTTCATTTTTGGGTATGTGTGTGCTCATACACATGCATGTCTGTCTGACTGAGGAGTTCTTTTGGTTTTATTGTTGCTGTTGTTACTGTTTAGGTTTGTTTTTTTAAATACACACACCAGTGTTACAACCCAAATGGCTGAAGACTCCACTGAAGAGGTGGCTTTTTTTCACTGCTAACTCAATAACAAAATTCTGTTCTAGGCAGTTCCAAGCCCCATAAATAATCCTTACTAATTTCAACACCTATAAGGACCACTCTGACAAGTTTATTTTTTATAATGCCCTCCCCTCTTATATTTCCTGCATTTCAATCACAAAAACCTATGTAGGAAGTATGTTAAAAAACATTAACATCAGAGCAGTGCTGCAAACAACCCTCTATAAAAAAGCCTTGCTACCAAGACTTTTCTGAAGGTTATAAGAGGAGAAATTCTCTACAAGGAGAAAACACACCAATGTTGCATCTACATCAAGGGAGATGATTAAGATCTAAAATTCTACACGGTTTCACAGTGATTAGAGTCCTCTCCTTTTAGGAAGTGGGTCTCTTAAACCTCCCTCCGCAGGCTTCTTAAGAAGTCTTTCTTAAAGCAGAAAAGTCCTATTCTGTTTTAACTCCTTTCCCTCCATTTTCTTCTGCTAACTTTTTCTAAGTCTGCACTGAGGTGAAGTCATATTCCTCTTTCCCAAGGTTACAAAGCAGTGATGCAAATAACCAATTCCTATATACCTGAATCGAGGTTACTACAATCAATTCACTTAGGAAAAGAAAACTCAAAAAGGAAATAAGCTTGTAAATAATATTCAGGTGTTTTCCTTTGTAGAGAGACGCTAATATCCATCTCCCAAAACAGAACAACCAATCAAGAACATTTCAAAGAATGACTTGTTCATTGAGCTACAGTGAAAAATTAAATAAAAGGCTCTAAAGCATTTGTCTTAGGGTCTAGATTTTCTCAGGGTGGTGAAGGAGACAATATTAATTAATAATTTAATAAGGTGTCATGGAATAATTGAGCAGATCACATTTAAGTAAGATTCTGTGTGTTTTATCTCAAAGTCTTCATCTATCTGCAGTCACTGTAGGATTTAACAAAGTCTATGAAACTCTTACACGTCCTAGCCTCCAAGACCACTCCAGCACATGCAGAAGAAAACAGTACTATGCTGCAGAGCTTTCAACATCTAATGCAGACAGTTTGACCCTTCCTTTCAAACAACTCATTCTGCAAAAACCCACCTGTTGCTCAAAAAAGCTTAAGTATTTACCTGTTAAAAAATCCTCTTAGAGACACTTTTGAAGGCTTATCATTATGAATGAAATTTTTAAGGCTCCTCTGAAAAACAGACTTCAAATGGGTGACAGCATAACACAAAAGTATGACTGGAACTAAGAATCTGATTACAGACATCACTGGTCTACTAGTAAGCCAGAAAGCAACTTTAAGCTTTATGAGTGGTTGGCATAATGCAGTACATACCCAAGGTAAAAGGTCTATCACACCCTGCAAACTAGCTTCACATTTCAACTGTACTGCAAACAGAAAGTGTTTCATAAAAACTGGTTTCAGTCTTGCTCAGACCTGTGAGAAAAGCCACCCTATTTCATCTTCTCATAATACTATCCTGAACAACATATCCTGTAAATTTAAATATAAGTAACTTTAGGCTGTTATAAACAACACATAACAAAAAGTCTAAAACTTCAGGAAATATTCTACAGATCAGGAAAAACAAGCATACCTTCTCATGCTCTTGCATATTCAAACATTTGCATTATCACCAAGTGTTGTTTCTCAGAGAACTTTTGCACTTGTGGGCTTGTAGGAGGTGTCCTTCCTACTTTCTTAATGTCCTCCGTGTATTCCCACTTGAAATCTCAGTAATCACTGGTAGTTTTGCAGATAGCAAATTAAGGAGCTTTTGTTATACAGTTACAGCAATTCTCCATTCCCAACATGGGAATTCAGTTCTCTAACCAAATCAGGACCATACACAGGTATTCAAAACTTCAGGAGCTTTTCCACAGACTTTGTGACAAACCATCCCTGCGGCTCTGCTCACCTAAAGCTACCCTCTTTTACACAGAAGTGCCAAATCCACATGGAGACCCTGGTGTAATAGCAACTCTTGGTACATAAACTACTACAATGCTCTTACGCAGGCTGCAGTTGTAATACTCTTTTCTGTTCTTGTTGACTTTTTCATCCTATCTAATCACAATTTTCCAAATTATTTTCATATACGCATATAACTTTCCATTATAATATTTAAGTCTTTAGCTTCAGGAAGAAACCAGAACTCATTTAGTAAAATTAGAAGCCTGCAATTCAGTCATCCTGCTTTTCTTAAGATGCAAGCGAAAGGCAAAATCCTACACATCCACATAAATAAAGAAACCAAACACAGAAACCATATTTTCTGGAAGGATTTTACAATCATCCATACTTTGATTTCTGAGCTTCTTTCATTTAAAGTTGGTCGGAGGAAAAAGGGCAAATTCTCAAATGGTCTCTGAATATCCTCCTTCTCACAGTTGAGGCTCTGCATATGGAACAGGGCCAAGTGATGACAAAAAGGCTTAGTAATGAAGGGGAATAAGAGAGTTCTTTAATCACTGGAAGACACCTATGGTAGTCTTTAAGAGACAAATCTTAGAAGGAAAAGGTTAAAAAAGCTTCATGCAGACTAAGTTTCTTGTGCAAATTTCTGACACTAGTGACCAACAAGGTTAAACCAATAAAGCAGACAGATGAAGTATGATAAAAGACAAAGCTCTGCTGGTCTCCTTGACATCTGATAATCAGGTACTATTTAAGAGTGCAATGAGTGGAACGAAAAAAAAAAAACAAACCTCTTTTTACACTTCCACATAACTTACACTTGTTTATTGATGAAAGTACCCATTTGTGGGCCTTGAATAGCAATTTTTAAATTTGTTTAAATGGAAAGCCTTCCAGAGGACAGAACAGTATACAGCTGTACAACCAACTAAAATTGGAAATTTTCTTGTAAGAAAATAAATAAGTACAAACAACAGCCACTGGTAACAAGCATCTCTGACACACTGAAAGATGAAATTCATGTTAATAGTTTTTCCATTAAAAGAAATACTTGGAGTGCCAATGAAGCCTCACTACAATGAAGTAGCTAAAATTGGGATGAGACCATATGGAAGCAAATTCTTTGGTGCCAAGAGTTTCCAGTGCCATCAGCACTGAATCTGAAGGTGGACAGGTCTCTTTGGAACACAACGGTAATAATAAAATAGCATTTACTGCCATCTGCATGAAGTGTGAAAGCCTCCAATATACAAGACGAACTTCCTTTCCTCTCTGGAGGACTAGTGTTTCAGCAATACGGTAGGTATAAACCCCATCCTTCTTAAAGTGATACCTGATTAGCAGTAACTGAAGAAACTAAAGGACTTTGAACAATTAAGATAAAACATGAAGTGACAAACTAGCAAAAACCATAACATGACTTAACTTTCATTATAAGAAGTCCTCCAATCAACTTGAGATATAAAATAACAGACCCTATCAGAAACTGTTACTTTGAAAGCACAGTCTTAAAATACTCATTGCTGGGAAAAATCACTGGGTTCAGGGAGACTGCTGCGAATACTACCATAAAAGTCATCATATAGAGATTCCATTTTATTTAATGCATTAAAAAAATGAGGCAGTTTCTCTCTCCTCCCTTCCACACTTTGCAAGCCTATACAAAAACCCTAAGTAAACCACTCAACTAATATTAATATGCTTTCTATTCAATATCTGTATATAATTACATTCAGCAATTGAGACTCCCTTTCAGTTTTCTAAGGAACTACTCTGCTGGCCCTTATAAAACTGAGGTACATGTTAATGATAGGAAAAATGTAAAAAATGGGTAAAAAGGAACTGTTCTTTCTAATGCTAGTTCAAGCAGCCATAGCATTGCTCGGTACTTTGCTCTACAATCACTGAGGCACAAAAACTGTATCTGCCAGTGACACTATCTTCACCTTTCTAAGAAATCTGCTCTCTTCTCATTCACGTCAGCAGTAGGGCATGACACAATGAACAAGAGGTGAACAGAGCTATGAAAGGAATTCTCTATAAAGTGGAAATGTTCACATGATCAAATTCACAATCCTCTTGGATTGCTCTGACGAAGCAAAATATCAGCAGATTAGGAAAAAAAATCCAAAGCTAACACACAAAGAAGCAACCTCCAAAACTGGGGAAAAAAAAATATCAAAAATAAATTAAACTGTCAAGAGCAATGCTCCAAAATTATCCATGTCGTTGTACAAATACCAGAATGAGACACATTCAAGACTCGCTCCTCCCCCTGGAGGCACACATATCTAGGAGGTCCAAAGGGGTACATCCCAGAGTAATGAAAGAGCTGGACAATGTTATCGCGACACCTCTCTCCCTTCTTTTTAAATGGACTTGGGAGTCTGGGGAGGTCTCAGTTGACTGGAAGCTTGCAAGTGCTGTCCCAAATCTGAAAGGGTTAGGTAAGAAGGAAGACCCTAGTAATTGCAGGCCTGGCAGTCTCATTTCAGTGCCTGGTAAAATTATGGCGAAGGTTATTCAGAAAGTTACTGAAAAATTAACTAATAGAAATTATATAAATATTATAGAATAGAAAGACTTGATTTTAAAAAAATCTATTAAAAACATCAACAGAAAATAATGATAGTTAACTGCAGTCATCTATTTGCTTGGGACACCTTTGCTTCCAGCTTACTTGTCAAAGAACACTACTTTCTGAATTTATCATGGAATCACAGGATGTTCTGGGCTGGAAGTGTTCAAGGCCAGGCTGGATGGGGCCTTGGGCAGCCTGGTCTAGTTGCACATGTTCCTGTCCACGGTAGAGGGGTTGGAACTGGGTGATCTTCAAGGTCCCTTCAAACTCAAACCATTCTATGGTTCAATAAAATATGTTATACAACTTGGTGAAAAACTACGAGGAACAGTCATAACAAAAAATATACTCAGTGGGGAGAAAATTCAAGTGTATTAAAAATCAAGCATGGAACAAGTCCAAAGCAAAACCCTAGAAAACTTCATAAAAATCACCATTAAGGTAAAGGGTGTTTAAAGCTCAGGATGGTTGTTATAATCACATCTTTAAACAAGCAAATGCCTATTACACATATTTTATATACACATTAAAGAATATTTAATTCTTCTGGATGGTCCTCATTCAAATCCACTGAGATATAACGCAGTAACATATAAAAATGGATAAATGCCAAGTCCTTCCCTATTTAAAAAACCAAATTTTATTCGTCTTAACGTCTTCTTTGTATTAAAACCGACGTATGTGGACGTGAACGATTCGGTCCCTTTTCTGGCCTTCCAATTTAATTTTAAAAGCGTAAACAGATAGACAAGCAGTTTGAAAGGCCCGGCCGCTCCCCCAGGGAAGCAGACGCGTGAAGGAAGGAACATTTATTTTCCTGCCCCGCTCTGCGGACGGGAACAGTGCCGGCGTTCCGCAGTCGGGGTCAGGCACCGCTCCGAGGAAGGAGGAGGGCCCGCTCTCAGCCCCCATGTGCCGTTGTCGGCGGTGTTTCTGAGCGCGAGGCCACGCGCACGGCGCCCCCGGCCCCTGCAGGCCCGTCGGTGAGGCCGCCCGGCATCGCGGGTCCGGCCGTGACTCAGCGCCGCCGCACCCCCCGCCGCCGCCATCTTAGGTGCGGGCGCCCCTCCGCTCCGCCACACAAAGCCGGGACCACGTGACCTCCTCCCCGCCGGTGCCCTCACTCAAAATGGCGCGCGGGGCCTCCTGCCCCTTCGCTCCTTCCCGCTCCCCCTCCCCCACCACCGCTCAGCCCCTCTAGGCCCGTTCTTCCTCCCCGGCCTCCGTCGCTCCACGGGCCGGCGCGGGCCCACACGGGCCCACACTTACTCCGGGGGGTAAAGGCGGAGCTCCTCGATATCTCCCAGGAAACCGAATAGAGTCCGCATCTGCTCGCTGGTCACCGCGGAGGAAAGGTTCGTGACCTGGATGACAGACGTGGGGCCCAAGGGGAAGCCCAGCGGCACCCCGATGCCGCCGCTGTTCATCATGGCGCTGCCTGCACGGTCGCTGCGCTCGCGGCGGTGCCGCGCGCAGCCGGCGGGAGGCGGGCCTGGACGCGGAGACGCGGCGTCGGCGGCCAGAGCGCCCCCGCGCGCCGCCGCTCTAGCGCCGCTCGTCTGCACCCTGAGGACTGGGCGGACCGAGCTGGGGGAGCCTTACCCTGAGCAGGTTGAAAGGTGTCCGCGAGGAATGGGGGGACAACAAGGCTTCTATTGCAATGCTCTTTCCGTAGCCTAGTTCCCCAGGAGGCAGTTAATTACCCTAGAGTATTTAGGGAGCCTCCCGCACCTTGGAATAATCATTTAATGCACAGCACGCAGCGTTACAGGCTTGGTTCGAAAGGAGTCGTCAGTCTGTAAATAATTGCACTTGACGGTTTTGAAAATAGGATGAAATGAGCTTCCAGATATAAATTGGCATGTGTAGGGAATGCATGTAATGAGTTATGGGGTGGGGGGTGGAAATTGGAAACCCCACAACTGCATTCGAGCAGGAAGGTGTGAGAAACGCTCATTCACTGGAAATGCATTGACAAAGTCTTCAAGGCAAAGGCAATAATATGTTGCAAAACAAAGGCAGAGAGCCATCTGATCGGTGAGCAAGTGCATGTTATTCAGCTTAGCCACTTTACTATACACCCCATTCTGTTACATCCCTCTNCTGAATTGGATGCCCTTCTAAAGAAGGCGTCCTATCTGAAAAAACCTGTAGTAGACAAAGTCTGTTTAAGTCCTCAAAGAATATTTTCAGGTTATCCAGCCATGTCTGGAGACTTTCTTCATGTTACCTCTTGACCTAAACCAGCTATATCTTACTAAACAATTAAGCATATCAATAACTTCTTGCAACTCTAACGGAGTGTTTATTCTTCCAGGTTATTCATCCATGTCTGGAGATTGTCTGCATATTACGTATTGGTACAAGAGAGATTTATATGACAGGATAATTAAACATACAAACTGGCTGCAGCTTCTCACAAAGGGGCTGTAGTGGGGCAGTGGTTGGTAGTTTTGTTATAACTTGACTGGGAATCTGTCCCAATCAAACCCGTATTACTTTTGAGTTGCAGTTGAAGTTCTCTTTATGAATTGAGCAGACTGGAGAATGTGAGGCTGAGCACGTTGTGTGTGGGTGATTGCTGCTAAGGATCTGACACTGGCAAAGAACTGCATCTTGGTCTTGAAATATTTACTGTTTCAGACATAGATATTTTGGGTTTTATGAGCTTCCGTACCCCAAACCTGAAGTGGGAAGGGACTGATGTATTTTTACGTTATCTGGGGTGACGTAGATTGCAAATTTGTAATACTTCCCTGAACAAGTAGGTCAGTTGTTACAGTGTTCACAGATTAGACTGGGTAGTGCTTCCTTTACTGATGCTTAACATGCTGCAGAATGTTAAACAATTTCAAACAATTGTAAGATATTTATTTTATTTTAAAAATGTATATGTGTAAGTTTCCGGTAGTATTTATTTCAAACTGGTAATTGCCCTCGTATTCTTTTTCTAAACAGAATCCTAATCCAGAAGTACAAGATTTAAGATCAAAGTTAGATACTTCCTATCAACCATCCTGTTAGTTTTTAATTAGCCTAAGTTATGAGAAGTTTTTGATGGGAGGATTCAAGATCTTTTGTTGTATTTTGTACAAAATTAAACTGTGGTATGATTATTCTATCTATAGAAACATTACATATTTTTTTTTCCATGTTTTGACTAGTACATCTCATCCAAAAGCAATTAGCAGAGGTGTAGAAACTATTACTGCTTTGAACATTCTTGTCCTTTCTCCTCTCAGTGGAGGATACCAGGAAAAATTATCACTATAATTTGCAAATGGGAAAGTTCTGTGATGTTGGAACTGTCTGGGATACCCTCTTTCATGTAGAGTCTTTAGTAGTATATATAAAATTCTAAGCTATTGGTCTGCTTCCCAAAAAAATCCAGAAAAAAAAGACTGTTAAAGTTTTGTACTTACCAGTCCTTGCCACAGGACAAAAGTAGCTTGGAAAATACTACAAATAAAAAAATCAATTTGGATTTCAAAAGAGTAGCAAAACAAACAAACAAACAAAACCCCTAAAGCAAGCACACAACCCCCAAATGAAACAAATAAAAAAAAATGCTGAAACCCCTGGTTCACGCAGTCTGCCATTAAAATAGCAGAAGCAAACAATTACTCTATTTTAGCCAAAGTGTTCAAAATCTAGAAGTATTCAAGAGCCACTCACTCTCCTCTAATAAAAAGCAGAGCTATTTAGAAAAAAAAAAAGTTAAGTAAAATAGGTAGACAGGCAGAAAGGGAATCAATGTGGAAGCAGTGCCCAAATGCCATCTTCTCTCTAATCAAACAGACCTGTATTAAAATCTTTTTATGCATTGCTGTGGTCTGAGAGAAAACTTTAGCTATGATTTAAGTGGATTACTACATATAGGAGCTTCTTTTCAGTTTTGTTCACCTGTTTTTATGCTATTTAGTGACTGTATTTTTGCACTTATGTTCAGTAAATAAATCATTTCATTTTACCTCTGCCTTGCAATGATGTCAGGCTAACTAGCAAAGACCAAGGCATTCCATGCCTGCAGTGCAGAAGTCCTTCCATTTTTCCCAGATGGGGATCCCAAGAACAGTCTCCTGACAATCCACACAATTGAATTTGACTGAGTTCCATTCCTAGAGCTCTAACCATGATTTCAGAAAGCTCTTTGCAACTGCAGAATCATCCAGGGTTGGTGGGGTACTTGGAAGAAAATCTTCACAGCCATTGCATTAAATTCTCAAAAACATGTGTTAAGACAGATTTATTACTTAAAAGTTCCTGTTCTTAATATCCAAAAACAGGTGCAGACTGTGCTTCAAAAAGAACCAATTTATCAGCAGCCATCGTGTAGTCAAAATTCTTTCCATTTCCTTTGATGTTGTTCCAGAAATTAGACAGAATGGGACTTCATAACTCATTGAGTTCCCCTTGAGAGCACATATCATCTTGCATTAATACATATGCAGGATTCACTGAACTCAAAATAAGTAAAAAAAACTTAACAGTCTTTAGAGGGAAAAAAATGCCCAAAGATTAAAATAATCATTGCACAGCACAGTTTGAATTTAGGGAACTATTAAAATCTTTTTGAAATTTTGAGAAAATTTTGAGTAAATCATAGAATCACCAGGTTAGAAGAGACCCACCGGATCATCAAGTCCAACCATTCCCACCAGTCTCTAAACCCCTCAGTACCTCACCCACCAGCACCTTAAACACCTCCAGGGAAGGCAAGTCAACCATCTCCCTGGACAGACCGTTCCATTGCCTAATAACCCTTTCAGTGAAGAATTTTTTCCTTATGTTGAGCCTGATGTACCTAAATGGTACAAGTATGTTTTAAAGTCTGTCATCTTTTAACCATAGCTGGCATCTTTGGTTTTCATTAAAGCATTCAAGCTGTGGTCAGTATAGTACTTTTTGTTTAAGGTTGTGATCTCATATGTTTAATTTAATCTTTTAGTGTATGAGTGATTAAAATAGATGTGTATCAGTCTACTGAAGAGAGCCAAATAAAAATAGGTTTTCTTCTGAATGTTCTTTGACAATCACTGCTAGAATGCCACCAAAAGCCAGTATATTTGTATAGCTTCTGCTACTGAAGTTTGTTTCAGTTGACAGTAGCTTTATGACATTTGCCTTATCATACAATCAAAATTCCAGTGTTTTGCACAGATGGGTGATGCAGAATGCGGGAAACAGAATATTTTTTCTCTTGTGAATTAATCAAGAGGCGTAATCTTCAAATGCCAGTCTCCCCCTGCTACTCATAGTAGGCTGCCTGTTCAGATTGACTGCTGATAATACTCTACAATTTTCTCAGGTTTTTTCCCCAGACACATGCTCCAGGTCAGGTTATTTTGCTGTCTCTTGTAATCAGTCAGGAATTTCAGTCAGTGTATAAATTCACACAGAGATGCTTGCCAAGTTCTGCTTGTGGCAAAAACCTCATTTCTGGTAGTATGAACCGTTTCTCATCAGAGTAAGCAGTTAGCATGAAAACAAGAGTGTATGTTTTGCCTACATCTACAGTTATTTCATCACATTTTATTTTTGAATAAAACTGTATATGTAAGTAGGATTTTTGAAATGTCTAATGCAGTTCAGGTTCACGCTTCAGTTTAACTTGAGCTAGCTTTCAAATACAGACAATTCATAAAATATTAACTTTGCAGCATTTCATGGGCAATTGGCTTCATTCTGCTCTGAAAAAAAACATAGTTCTTCCCAAATGCTAGAAATTGCTTTCATCCCCTTTTCATCACTATACCATTCTGGTTCATCAGGTAGCTACTCTCTTTTTTTTCATTTATGCCTTAGTACAGTTACCTGAAGGGAGGTTGTAGAGAGGAGGGAGCTGGCCTCTTCTCCCAGGTGTCAGGGGACAGGACAAGGGGGAATGGCCTCAAGCTCCGCCAGGGGAGGTTTAGGTTAGAGATTAGGAGGAAGTTTTTTATGGAAAGGGTCATTAGGCACTGGAATATGCTGCCCAGGGAGGTGGTTGATTCGCCTTCCCTGGAGGTGTTTAAGTTACAGGTGGACGAGGTCCTGAGGGACATGGTTTAGTGCTTTGTGGGAGTGGTTGGACTCGATGATCCAGTGGGTCTCTTCCAACACAGAAAACAAAATCTTAATTTTGTGAAGCAATTCCTAACCTACCATATTTGTAATCTCAAAAATTGTATAAAATGCATTTACCAAGACCTATTTTTCCACAAAGTGTGAGACCAATTTTAAATCCTTACCTAGAATAATTATAAAAATATGTTTCTTGTATAAAATTTCTCTACTGATAGTTTTTCCCAGATGAAAATTGATCTAGAAATCTTACAATCCTACCTATACTGAGGTTCATGGAGGAACTTTGCATAACCAACATAAGCAGCTGAAACCCTTTCAAGCTTCCAGCCTCTGGATGGCAGTCATCTCTACAAACCAGTATACGTAAACTGGAACAGCTGCGAGATTTGTGCATCTGGTTTTTATCTGTTTTATGGCAAACACGTGAAAAATGGAAGAATTGCTGTATTTAGCATGTAAGTATTAGTTATAAGAGACATATTAGCAGCTATACAAGTGTGTTTTATGAGGAAGTTCCCCTTGCCCCCATAAAACATCTTAAATCTAAGATGGAGTATTTTTTCTCAGCTTCCATTCTTTTTAAACTTACTCTGAAATAAGATGAGGGACTTAGCTGAGAACCAATAGTATCTAGGTATTATTTTTATCTCTGAATCTTCAAGCACGTATTAACAAAGGAAGATTATCACCACTGTTTACAGACTAGGAAAAAGCACCAAAGCAGGTGAGAGAGAGATCTGAGAACAGATTCTGTGTCTAGTCTCCAGTCACTCATGATATCTAGTATCTGTTTTCCAGACAACACTGCCTGGATTACAGAAGCATCTCTTCTTAAAAAGGAGTTGTTCAAAAATTTGTTTTAAGCTGTATAAAAATCAGTTTTAGGGTATAATTTTAGTATCAGTATATGTGAATACGTATGTGTAGGAGAAGGACAAGAAAATGTTAAAAATCAGCTTTTTTTTTTTTTTTTTTCAATGTGAGTGTCTGCTGAGAGACATGCTGCTTTTAAATTTTCTGGGAGGATGTGCTATTGGAACTGTTAAGACTGGTCCCTGCTATTTCTGGAGGATTGAAAAGTCTCCTTTTCCTTTGCTGTGAGGTTCATTCTGCTGTGACTGACAGCACACAACTCTGTGTAAAGGGAAGATGTTTTTAAATCTCCAAAATATCTCTCTGAATAAGGTAGTTCAAAGGAGTTGGATAGAAAATCCTGGAATCCAGTAGGAAGAACTTCCTCTGTCTCCCAGCCAGAATTTGTAGGAGCAGGGCAAGGAGTTTAGATACATGTAAGATATGAAAGTTTCATCCCTCTAACAATAAATTATTTCACATATAGTGGAGAAAAACTCATTCACAGCAGTAGAGTATCATCTTCAGCTGGATAATATCACCTTGAGCTGAAAAAAATCACAACAATCTTAAGTTTTCTGTTGGGGATATTGTTTTGAATTACTGCTTATCCAGATATTGTCACAGAGAAGGTGGCTGTTTTAATTTCCTCTCACATGCTGATTTTCAAAGCATACTTATTTTGCCTTAAGTTAGAAAAATATACCAGTTTGGCTTGTATCAGTCAACCAAATTATTCAGAGAAAGCATGAATAACGGTAACTTGCAGACTTAGGCATCTAATCGGGTGTCCAGCTGCTTGATAAGATCAGTAGGTCAGGGCACAGTCATCCTTTGCCAGTGCTTGTAGTTCTCAGCCTCCTTCAAGATATCAGAATATAGGCTTCCACTCACAACAAAAAGACTAGAAGCTTTATAATTGGGACCTTTGAAAACATACTGAAGTATAATTCAATGCAACTAAACATTAACATTTTATTTATAACCTTTGTCTGAAAAGTTATATATATACAATTATATTAAAATATTTAAATATATATTAATATATATAAAACCATAAAAATTACATAAAAATAACTAGACATTATTGCAAAACTAATCAAGTTCAGTAATACTAATACTGAAAAATCTTTTCAGTATCTTAAGATGTTTTGATATCTTAAGATGTCTTAAAACATCAACATCACAATTAACACTATACTAGAATAATTACGAACTACAATTAAATGAACAGCAGAAAGAAATAGCTTTTAATAGCTTTTTTAATTAACATGAATCAGGAAAAAAAGTTTGAAGGTTTTTCAGCATGGTTTCTAACCCTTGCATGCAGCAGCTCTAACCTTGTCAGGCATTTCTCTTTACAGTTAGCAAACAAGATGATTTTTCATGATATTTTTTCCCCAGGACTTAGTATTTCATCAGTTAACAAGCTGTTGATGTCAATTTCAATGTGTATTAGTAAACCTCAGTTTCTCAGTGGAGGATCTGTGGCTTTCAACTGGAGTACTTCTGGCAAGAATATTCTCAGCAAAAAATACCCTCTCCATATTCAAAACCAGTTGTTGATTATTCTGTTGTCACTGGAAGCATTGCAGACAAAAATCAATCACATGTGCTAATGTTATGATGTTAGCAGCCTTTGCACAATAAATTTCAAATCATGTATTTTGCCAGAGGTAACTTATAATTCAGGAGAAAACTTTCCCCATTTTTGTTGGTTTGTTGTTTTGGGGTTTTTTTTTTCCTTCTCCAGAGTTTCCTTCACAAATCATCATCAGCAATTGAATAATTTCTCTGTAGAGCATCTGGTTCATCTGCTACCAGTTTCTCTATTAAGGAACAGTTGTGAGGAGTTTGTCCAATTCCGGGTTTCCACATTGGGCAAACAAGAATTAATATTCCATCATAGTTCTATCATTAATTTGGACACTATTGAAACTTAGCTCAACAATTTGCAATGTCCAGGCATGGAATGTAGGCAATGCGGAGGCAAATTGCCCTTTGTGTGATGCAGCTGCAAAAGCGTGTTGCGGACAACCACCATCAGAGATTTTGTTCCTGATGCTCAAAAAGTTCAGGCCACACAGAAGCTGTTCTCAGCTATCTTGCGACCCTTGGCATCCCAGTCACATCATACTCATTCTCTTCCATCTTCTAATTAGGTCTCAGGAACTTTTAGTAAGGTATTTACATAAACGGGATTGGCTGAAAGCGTCCTCACTCTGCCATTACAAGCTACATGTTAGTGGAATCTTTCACAGCTCAGTAATATTTATCCATAGCTACTTAATAGATTTTTTTTCCCTTAAGCAGGATAATTGCAACATCCTTCTGAAAAGCCTGAAATCCTGTGCAGAGTGTTTCTGATGTAGTCTAAAATACGTAGGTTGTAATGCTTAATTAATGTTTTCTGTTGCTTTAGGACAAATAACGTGCTTCTTTTTCTATAACTATTATCTTTAATACAAAACAGTATTTTAAAATGCAGAATGGAAATACAAGTCATGCTCCTGCAGACAGTATCAGGAAAAGGAAACACAAGAAGGCAGAGAAACTGGGGAGTGCCAGAGGACTGGACTGAGAGGAAGGATGATTCTGTACTTGAAAGTAATGTCTTAGAACGCAGTAAGAGAGGGAGAGTCCTGCAAGCCCTCCAAGTAACCCAAGGATACCTGCTGCTGCCAGGTACAAGGGAAGGGAAGACAAGGGCTGGGGAAGCTCTGCAGCTTCCGGTGAGCCTAGTTAGCAGCCCTTGACACAGGCTGCCTGGAGCCTTTGCTGAAGCTGCTGCTGCTCCAGGAGGGCGACACGGCCACCCTCCTAGCTGGTGCCAGGGAATGACCTGTGGATAAGGAGTCCCTGGGGCCCCTCCTGCAGGGGATACTCTGCTTTTGGAGTTGCACTGCTGAGCAGAAGAGAGATGAGCGGCAGCAAGCAGTGCATGGTTGGAGAGAGGCAGGATCTCCTCATAAACCCTGCAGCATTACGGGGCCCTGGAGCCCCACCACAGCGCAGACCCGGGCAGAGTGTCACTAGCAGAACCACAAGCATCAGTGTCAGGCACTGGCTGGAAAGGTGCTGGCTTTGACACTACATCCCAGACACCAGCAGCACCTCCAAGGCAAACCAGGTGAGGAGCTGTCACTCCCAGTCTCTAGAGGGAGATGGTCTGGGGCATGATGGAGTCTGAGCATCAGCTCTACCCACACAGCTGGCACCAGCAACAGTTCTGGTTTCTATTGCCATTCAACACTCCTTGAGGATGAACGTCTGCTTGGAGAGATAAGATCTACATCACTAAGTGAGGGGTCAGAATGTAGTAACTCATGGTTCAGTCAAATAATTATATGATCCTTAGGGGCCTCTTTCAAAAAATGTGTCAAGTCTAGAAATAAAAAATATTTTCCTTATTGGAGTGTTTGTATAGAATTTGTGCGTGCACCTCCCATGTGGAACCTGAAAGCCTCAGTTACTCAATGAAAAGCATATATAGCTGTAGAAAGCTTAATTTATCAAACAAAATAAACTACAGGGACATGGTGTGAAATGTGATTTGAAATTCATTTTTATCAGTTTCCAGTGTGGTTTTTTCATTACTATCATCCATTCCTAGTTGTCTTTAGTTTTCATAATCATAAGGAGAATGGGAGTTACATCACAGAAAATTAAATCACACAGTTTACTGCTTACTTGCTGAAAACTTGAATTAAAACCAGTGGGTTCCTAAGCCACAATGCAGCTGCCTCACAGATAGATCTCTGCCATGCTAAGTACATGTCAGGTTCATTCACAACAAATGTGAACATACCCAAAACTTCACAAATGGAATGAGAATACTTGTATAAAAGATGTCACTTCAGATACAATTCTGTGGAGCAAGTAAAGACAAACCCAGATTTTCCAAAATTATCTGCTGTAGCACAAGGTAAGGCTTTCAAATGGAGGTTGTAAGGCAGAACTTCATTGGACATCAGTTTTTTTCTGTCTTGTGTAGAAGGCATTTTAGAAACTTAAAGGTTTATCTTCTCAGGAAAAGTGACCCACCCCCCAAAAAAACCCCAGAAATGGAGCACTTGTGTGATCAGAGTTTCCCCCATGGCGCAGAGCACTTGGGGACAGCATTATTTGATACAGTCCTGTCACAGGTATAGCAATGCCTGCAAAAAAGTATTCAAGGAACTCTAGGTCCAAACTTGAAGAGCAATGAAAGGAATTAAAGCCAGAAGTTATCTACACTGAGCTGTATAAGCTAGACCACTTATTGCAATAATGGTTTGTCTTTTGTTTTTTTCATCTTACAGGACAGGTTCTTAAATTCAGTTTTCCAAAGAAAAATCCAAAACTTATAACTAATGACAAGCTTTTTTTTTTAATGCAGTCTCGGCCAACTGAAAAGCAAAAATTGAATAAAGACTTAAGAGAATAGGTTTCTTCTGGTTTTTGATCTTTTTTGTTTTCTAATACATGGCATTGGGAAATATTTCTGAAATAGTGCCCTTATTCAAGATGAAATATGGCTCCAATTATACACTGTGAGAAATGACAAAATCACGTAAAACTGGCCAAGATAGATTTAGACACTATAGCAAATGAACAATTTCTAGCCATATTTTAAACACTACACCCAAGAATTCCTCAGTGCTGCTAGGCAATAGGTAGCATATTGCCTAAGCAGAGCACTAAACTGATAATCATTAGGTAATATTTTTCTGCTTAAATAGAAATTTTCACTTATTTCAGGTCTTTCTCTTTTACACATAAAAATTCTTCTAGATAACGGCAACTTTATGGTGCAGCTGTAACATGTGGTATAGTGGAACCCAAGTTTCAAGGTTGTCTCATAGATGCCGCAACAGATTTGTTGTACATATGCCAAAATTAAATTTAATCTGAGGCAACAGAAGTAACACAAACAAAAAAACCCCCCAAACTTTCTGTCTGAAAAAGTGCCTCTAGTCAGAGGACTGGAGTTGGACCCAGCATTCTCAGGTGCTTGATGAGAAAGTAAACTGTTACGAAATAAGAGTAGGAGACCAGAGGCTCAGTTGCACTCAAGTGAGGCACACCTAACAAATATCACGTGTGAAATATGTAAATTTGAAGCCTGCTGCAGGAAAGACAACAAAAACATCTTCAAAAAGAGAGCTCACAAGAGGCAGTCACCTCCCCCAAAAAAATCCTGGGTAGGGAGCAGATACATAGAAAACCTCAAATAAGGAGGGAGCAGGGCTGTAATCTGTTACAGTTCCAAACAGTTTTCTGTGTAGAGGAAGTATGAAGTAGTGGATATGCCAGATCCATACACACAAGGGAAAAAGACTAAATGGTTTGTGTTACACACTGTCAGATGATTTCCAAGAAAACTGAATGTAAACTTGCATTTCTCTCTCCTGTGAAATTCTATGCCTAGCTCTTCACTTTCTTTACCACACAATCCTTGTGCATCTCACCCAAGCTAATCAAGACACTCTAGACTCTGCTTCTTGAGTTAGTCACTCCTCCCTGGGTAACTGAAACAATTTAGTTTGCATCTAATACAAACCACTCATCTATTTAGGAGAGAAGCCACCTGCTGCCCTAGTTGTTTTCACTGCAGGCTATTAACAAAAGTACTTCTTTATTTTGAATAACCCAGTCTTGTATGAAATCACTTGGAGGCAACCAAGATGCAGAGAGCCAGAAAAACAAATTATGTACATTACTAATGATTGACTAATGTCAAGGTCTAACACAAAAGAGAACAAGACTAACCCTATAGCTCAGGAACCAAGAGTGGGAGAGGAGAAACATGGAGATGGTTACAGAACATGTTCTAACCAGTCACAGTGAGACAAAGATCAGCTCTATTGCTTCACTTATAATATGTGGACATGTGTTTATATACAGTCGTTATCTTACCCTTGGCTGGAAAGTGCTGGTGTGCAAAAGTTAGCAGTGAGTTAACATCAAGTTTCTTGTGAAACTGAAGAAATCTGAGACAGACACTTTTTAATTGTTGACTGAGGCTTATGGTGAAGAGATCACAAAGGTCAAGCTGGTGCTCAAAGGAACCCATTTTTTGTCAGTGGAAGACATGAAAACAAAAACAACAGATCCTCAACAGCCTTCAAAAATGATCTGTGGAATTGCTTTGAAGATTGGTAGCATCATATGTAGCTGTGTGTCAACTCAGAAGGGAACTGTTTTGAAGGTGATTGTAGTTGATTTTTTAAATTTCTTAAAGAATTACAGACAGTCCGATTTTTTTGTGTCAGATCTTGTATACTGATAGAGCACCGAGTTCTACAGAAACTATAGAAGAATAAAATGGTGTCATGGAGCACTTCCTACAACTTAAATAAGTCAATTGCACACAGCTGTAAAGAGCATTAGTTTATTATCTATTCTCCATGTGTTACTTCAGAAACAGTCTAATTATATACAAAAATTTGGAATGTTGAATAAATGCTGATCAATAAAAACATTTCATAGCTGCTGACAAGGGAATATTTCTAAACAAAATCAAAGTAATCAAAGGTTTGATTCTGTGTGTTATTGCTATGTTTGTGTTTATAGAATGCTTTCAAGTATATACACATTTTGTTATCTCCAGTCNTTGTGAAACTGAAGAAATCTGAGACAGACACTTTTTAATTGTTGACTGAGGCTTATGGTGAAGAGATCACAAAGGTCAAGCTGGTGCTCAAAGGAACCCATTTTTTGTCAGTGGAAGACATGAAAACAAAAACAACAGATCCTCAACAGCCTTCAAAAATGATCTGTGGAATTGCTTTGAAGATTGGTAGCATCATATGTAGCTGTGTGTCAACTCAGAAGGGAACTGTTTTGAAGGTGATTGTAGTTGATTTTTTAAATTTCTTAAAGAATTACAGACAGTCCGATTTTTTTGTGTCAGATCTTGTATACTGATAGAGCACCGAGTTCTACAGAAACTATAGAAGAATAAAATGGTGTCATGGAGCACTTCCTACAACTTAAATAAGTCAATTGCACACAGCTGTAAAGAGCATTAGTTTATTATCTATTCTCCATGTGTTACTTCAGAAACAGTCTAATTATATACAAAAATTTGGAATGTTGAATAAATGCTGATCAATAAAAACATTTCATAGCTGCTGACAAGGGAATATTTCTAAACAAAATCAAAGTAATCAAAGGTTTGATTCTGTGTGTTATTGCTATGTTTGTGTTTATAGAATGCTTTCAAGTATATACACATTTTGTTATCTCCAGTCAAAAAAAAGGAAACTAAAAAAATATTTACATAATAAATATGTGGGAGACTTCATCTTTTTATTACATCAGTTGAACTGATTCTTTAATGAACAATTAAAAGTAGAAAGAGCTAACAGAGTTCACATTGACTCACTGTCATGCTGAGTAACTTGGGCATCTGATGGGGTTTTTGCTGTTCAAAATGTAGTTTAAGATGCATTCAAAATGAAAAGTGCTGATGTAGTCTCTCCTCCTGCTGAATCCAGGCTGGACTAGTTCAGGAAACATCTTTCTCCCACTCTCTGCAAAACTGTCTAGTTTGACATGTGTTTACCTTTACACACAGACACCAAACAAATGAACACATTTCAATCCACTGAAACGCCAACATTTACTTAGTAAATCAGCACAATCCATGTTTTATTAGATGGTTAATTTTCTAATTTAATGAAGACAAGCTTTGGCCAAGTATTTCCACAAGAAGTACTAAACCTCTTGCTATAAATCTCTACTTCTAAAGTTCTACGATAGTCAAACAGTTTTTGGTAGAAATTTCCCGTGATACATAAATCTGAAAATTAAGTGACACAATGTTTAAAACTGCTGTTACCATTAAAGCAAAATACAATACAGTAGAATTCATCAGTGATATATTTAAATGTACTGCAAAACGTTTACAAAGTCAGTCCCAAGATCAGTAAAGAATCAGTTCTGCTTTTTGAACTCTCCCCAAAGATACAGGTTATATAGAACAAATAGGTACTTAGGACTTATTTGTATGCATCCCCATTGAAAGGCAGTGTGCAATAAAAATAACATGATTAAAAGTAATGAACACGTGATGTGAAATTTTGCATTTTCAATAAAAAAATAAAAGCTAAACAACAACAAAACACATCTTGGAAGCGAAACACTGAAGCCTGCCATTATATAACTATGTTTCTCATTCTTTTCTTTGAAGATTAACATCACACAGAAAATAAGTGAATTTTATCAAAATACAGCACATTTCTGCTAATATATCAAAAAAATCATTTTTCTATGTAAGTATTACTGAAAATCAACTAAAAAGAATTAAAATATACAAAGAGTAGTTAAAGGGTTTCAATTAACATTATTAGACCTATACACAGTACAATAAGCAATAGTTAACATCTTTGAAAGAAGTGCAATAATATTGGAGTTCGCTTATTCAAAAAGTACTGTCTGTTTGTTACCACTAGCTATGCATAATTCCTCTCTCTTCCAGCTCATTGTCCCAAAACTAAAGGAGACTGGTATTTTTGCTAGCTTTATTAAAAGTACTTACTTTTGTACACAGAAGTTGAAAAAAAATAAAAGCAACTAATACCTGTCTCAAACTACCAACTTATATGTAATTAAAAAATGAACTGCAATAACTGAATATTGCTCCGATGACAGGCTAATCACTAGCCCTGATTAAAAACAGTTATTGGTCTTCTATGGCACTTTTCCCTGGTCCATAACAACCGTGTATGAATTATCACTGCAGATTATGCAGTTTCTATTCAATTACAAAGGAGAAAGAGAAAAATAAAGTTTCTCGTAAACAAAATTAATAGAAGCATAACTGAATATTTTATACAGTAATAAGGAACAAAGGCAGCCTGTGGTAAATCACTGTTACATTAATATAGTTAGAAACCCTTTAATGACTCTGAAGTGTCTAGTTCACATTTAATGTTACCTGTAGGAACAGCCCTTTAATAAACATCATTACCAGCCGGTGGGTTGTAAGTACACCCTCCCTTTGCTCTCCATCTCACCATAGCAATTCTCCATCACTGTTCAAAGATTCACAAACTTGCTTTGGTTACCTAGCTCCATGCCCATGGTTTCCATTTTGATTTACAAGGCATTGCCAAGGCCAAACAAAATCAAGATGACTTTCATAACCCTTCTTGCATCATTTACTTCGTGTGTGATTAAATACGTATTACAGGCAACAACCTTAAAAACTGGCCATTTCAGTTTCATTTTTGATAAGGTTAAAATGGAGTACTTTTTATAAAGATTAAAGTATCACCATTCACACAAAACTGGGAATTTTCACGGCACAGAAAAACCTCTGGGCACATTTCCACAGTACAGCTGAAAGAATTACATACATAAGAAAACCAACTAAACATGAATCACATCTGGCAAATGAATATTCAATGACTATGTTAAGAACAAATTCTGCAAAATATCACAAATGTGTAGTTACAGTCTTCCTAAAAAATACCATAAGCTTTTATTGCATTTTCTATTGGTAGACGTACACTCCAGAACTAAACACTTCTTCTTTCCTGATTCCAGATTTAGATAGCAGATAGTTGTTTTGCCTGACCTTTGTTCTCTCAAACCAGCACCACCTTCCATCTACCCATTCATCTATACAATGTGCACATAGCAAAGCCAACATTTTATATCCCCTGTCCATATCTAACAAAGTGGTTTCAGCATAACACATTAATATCTGGTGAATAAAAATAAAGGCAATAAACAGCTACAGGACAGACAGCCCTGCCATCTGTCCATTGGCTACAACCAAGGCTTCATAAAGCCTTGCACAAAGTTTAGTAATGTGTATGAATTATCCAAAAATAAACCTACCATCTGTACAAAAAACAACACAGGTTTGTTCTTGGAAGAGTGATCCTTAGATTGCTATAATGCTTAAAACCAAATTTATTCACCATATGCATTTCCAAAATGATTTCCTGTATGTTCTATACAGTGGTTTTTCTCCCCTTTAACCACAAGTTCAGTATATCCTGTACAAATTTTGATCATAGTTCTTTTCAAGTTCCTTTCATGTATAAAAATAGGCAAAATATTCAGTTTCTTGTAAGTCCTTTAATGAATTCTGCTGGCTTTTCCCCTAATCCACAGTATTTATGAAGAAACTTCTCGCACAATGACGAGTTCCACTGCATTCTGAAAAGTCTTTAGCAAAGATACTGCTTGACCATGGTCAATATTGATGAAGCTGTATCCATTAGCCTAAAAAAGAAATATTTAAAATTAAAAATTACACTCTCATATGTCATATTAGTAAAATTCACCTCCTATTTCATGTTACTTTACATAGCTTTACCAAATTCTACATGAATGCAGACAATAAAACACTGCAGATTTGCAGACTGTACTGTTGATGACAGTTAAACACGTACCTGTATGCTACAAGAAACTAAACTACTCTGTTAGCCTTAGAAGAATTTTGCCCAACAAGTACTGAAAATATCCAAGAGAGAAAACTTAAATCATCAGGCATGTAATAAGACATCAGCCTTAATGCAGCCTAATCCAAGAAGCAAATGCAGCATGGATTATACATCCCCATTTAGACCTCCTAAGGTTCCTCCCAGCTTGAATTTTCCATAACAGTGAACGCTGTCATTCTTGGGACAGGTTTGGTTTGGTAAACAGAAGGCCTAAGTCACCTAACACAGGGAAAATGGGGCTATGGTTCAGATTCTCAGGGTTCCCACTTCAAATTCATGTTCAGTTTGGATGGTAAAGTCTTGCAGAATGAGACTCCTCCAGTTTAAAATGTTGTCTTCTATCTGGGCATCCCACCTTTCTCCCTGACCTGCTGCCCTTTTATGTGGAGACAGAGAGGACTGGTTGTGTGCTTTGTGCCTCAGCTGTGTAATTTCAGAATAATTTGCAAGAATAACAGAGAACACTGCAAAATCAAGTAAAGTAATTACAGCAAAGTAATTTTGAGAGAGATGATAGTAAAAAACTATAGCAGTTGTCTAAGTGGCAACAAGATAGAGTGGGACTGCCATTCCATCAATAAAGAATGTGCTGTTAAATTAAAAAATATTCTGAGTTATGAGAAATGAAAGAACCTGTAATTTTCTAAGCACACAAATACAATTTCTGCTTCAGCCCTTTTTCAAACTATTAATTCTCCATTTAACAAAAAGCAAAACTCAAGCAGTGCCAGCATGACAAAAGGAAGCATCATCGTGTCACATAGCTAAACGATATTCAATAAAGACAGGAGTAAACCATTACAACAGAAGTCATGCTTCACACATGTTGCACTCTATAAATAAGAAATATGGTATCAGTATTTTCAAAGGTTTAATGTGCTTCTTGTTTCTGTACAGTGTTTTGAAGGGTCACCCTCATCCATTACTGTCACCTAAAGCACTAAAAGAACTAAGACCTCCCTCATCCCAATGAGGAAGAACAAGCCCAGGATTGTTTACCATGCTCAAAACCAAGACATCTTTTAGATGGAATAACTTCTCAGTTTAGTTTTCTTGTGTGCTTTTTGGCTTTATCTTTCATTCAAAGGACTAGGTCCTGTCTTCATTTTGGCTTTGTTTTTAGAAAACTGTTCACAGGATGTTTAGGTTTAACTGAGATACTAGTGGTCACTTTTTAAAGACAACTGAAATGCAGCAATCAACACTACCAACATTCTCAAACCAGTAACGTGGTGAATAATTGGTAACTATTAACAAGTTCCGCAACTTTAAGGGTAGGTACTGCACTGTTCAAATGTTCTGTTGGCCCATTACCTTCCCAAAGAAAGTAAGGCTTATATAATCCCATTGTCCACGCCCTTAGCCCCTCCCCAGACAGCTTACAAATTCAATTGACAAATCAAACATATCTGATATGGAAGAGGTCTGAAATATATTGACTTCCTACAGGAAAGAACTGCACAGCTGCAGACTAGAAGCCATGGCTCCAGAAGCAACCTACTTGGCTTTCCAGTAGCCAATAGGGCAGCCAGAAGGTGAACGCTGTGATCAGCTAGACAGCAGCCAGCTAAGAGGCAGTTTCTGCCAGCACTTGACCATGCCTCACCTATCACCTGGGGAGAGGCAGCAAAAACTGGCAGGAACTGCAGGACAGAGGGAGATGAAACAGCAAGGTTTAGCTGGGGAGATGGGTCATGAGGGAAAGTTGATGTTGTTCAGACAATGCATTATTCAGAACACAGCACAGAAATGACCACAATTTAAATAACTGAGTTACAGTAAAGCCTAATGAAATGCTTGTTTTCCATCTTGAATAACAATATTAGGCCTGTTTTGTCTCCAAAATCATGAAAAATCTTCAGAGTTAGAAAATAATCATACAACTGATCGATCCTTCAGCCTATATCACATATCCTAATGTTAGGTGGAATAAAATTAGAAGTATCATCCCAGAATACAAGAATGCTTCTGGAAAAGATATTGGTAATCCATCTGAAAATTAAGCATTCTGCTTTTTTAAAATGTGCAAACTAAAAATGAACTGATATATTACAAATGCTAGTTAATTGGATGACCACAGTACCTGAATTATTTTATCCCCAGGTTGCAACAACTTAGATGCTGGTCCTTCTGGTTGGACTCTGGTTACAAATATACCCTTCAAAAACAAAGATGGTAAATTTTTTTGACAACTTATCTCATGAATAGTAATGCAGCATGAAACAGATGTATTTCAAAACATTTTTTCAATTTCCCATCCTAAGTAGGAGAGAATTCAGTATTATTCCACAGGTCTCATGGCTTTTGTGACTGCCTTCCTTTTCTGATGTTAAATCCAGAAGAATTGCCTTTAAAGGAGTACTGAAGGGCAAATTCTGCTCTGCCTTTCTATAATTTGGCAGATGGATATGTCAAGATGAATTATCAACCACCAGAAATAAAGCTGTCAGCTAAATTCTCTTTTAAGAGGCTTCCCAATGGTACACTCTTTGATTCACTATCTCAAATTGGTTGACTAACACCTGCAGCTGTGCAATGAACAGTCAGCTGGAATATCCTCCATGTTTTCCTGTGACCACTGTGGTCACCTACCACTTTGATTTTTTACATCATGTGTCCCCAATTTCCACTCCTCCAGTGCTGGAGTACAGTGGTTTTAGGAATATATATACACCCGGTTTTACCTTTGCTAGACATCAGAAATGTTATCAATCAGAAAGGTTTTAGGATGCATTAGCATAAAATACTCACATCATCTTCAGGTCTGAATGGATTCCCTCTACCACCAACTCCTCCTGATATACTAAATCCAAGTTCTGGATCCTTGTCAATTCTCACTCGAATCTGAGTAGTTAAAACCAAAGTTAAATAAACTGGCTGAAAAATCTGCATTCAAAGCTACTGTAATGAAGTTATCACTAAAGAATTCAGGTGAACAAAAGCTTTAAAAACACCCCCCCCCCAGAATCATCTATCACGGTTCAAGAGAGAATTATATCCCATAATGTTAATTCAAAACAAGATTCCAATACAACAGCATCATGTTTCATTTTAAGTTAGTATTACTCCAATATCACTATTATTATAATCACAGGTATTTTTATGTTACCTAAATGAATTTAATGTTCCTAGCAAATATAAATGCTCCTATGAACGAACAGGTCCTTCCTATTTCATTGCTATCTTTGGCAGGATTTTAAAAATAAAACCACATTCCTAATTTCACTTTCAGTTCTGCATCACCAATGTTGTCTCCCCTTTCTCCTGCCAGAATGGCTGGCTACAAAACTTGTTTTACACAATAAGCAGACAGTCTCATGCTAGCCCAGAATGAAAATGTGGTTCTTAGTATTATCTCAAAACTCCCAAAACCATGCAGAAGAAAATTCCCATGTCCAAGAGCAGAAAGAAGGTTGACACAATTAAAGAGCTATTAAATTGTGTAAGAATTACTTAGCCACATCTATCATAAATAAAACTGTTAATCATCACGAATGCAACAGATGCTTAAACTTTTCTAATCCTGCCTTTTGTTTACAGATGCACATATCTACAGGTGAAGGTTTTGAACAATTCTGGATAGCAATAAACAGAAGCAAATTACTCGCAAGTTGTATTGCTACTTAGTATTTTTTCAGTTACTAGATAAATAATGAGTTGGTGATCGATAAATGTACTTGAAATTTCTAGCTCAGTAAGAAGATGTATCCTTACGTTTCTAGTGTGTTCTGTTAATCTAGCACACATCTCTCAAACTTTTCACATAAAAATAAAAAGAACTCTAAACTAGAAGGAAAGTGTGATTTCAGTAGTACAATTGCACCTAGATAGAGCTGTTTTCTGCTGAAGATAAATTCCTACATGATTTCTGTTATGCTGTACAGATAAATGGTAATAAACAAAACCAATCTAACAATTCACTACCACTGACAGACAGTTGCCATATTGTCAGGTCACATTTTATTCTTACTTCTTGCTTTGTCATCTCATGGCTTTGTCTGGGAGAACACTGGGACTGAGTATAGGGAGGTTGGTGGGCAACTTTCAACATCAGATAATCAATTAATTGCTCTCTAGACGGATGTCTTGCTACTGATGACTGAGGAGGGAGATGATGGACTTGGCTGTAGTTTGCCTGAGGTCTTTGAGGCTGGCACATTTGTCCATTTGTCAAAGGTATCTGAATAAAACATGAATACTCTACGTCATACATTTTATTAGCAGCAATCCTCAATGCCTCCTTTATTGAAATGTTTTTCATACTTGACTGCTTTTAATTTTAGGCACATTAAAAAAACCCCCATAAAACTACTCTTCTGGATCATGTACAATTACACTCAGTTTTCCTTATAGTCATCAGCTCTGACGTCCTAAAAACAAATCTGAAAAAGAGTGCTTATCATTTAGAACAGACTAGACAGTCTTTGCTTTTAGCACTTTTCTCACTGAGTTTCCCCAACCATTATTTTCTAGCAGTGCAACTGACAGTATCGATAGTTGCAATGCAGACTGATAGTCTGCATTTTTATTGCATAAAATTCAGAACATTTACAATTCAGTTTGAAATAATTCCATGTTGATCATACACAAAATAAAAATCCCCCACAGCAAGCAGACAGAAGTTATATGCTCTCCAAGCACCTTTTGGTGACCACTTTGCAAGAAAACCTACTGAGCAAACTTGCACACAAGTTGAAGGTTTTAATATAAAGGCTTTAATACCATTTCCAATAAAGGTTATTCTTTTGTTAACACATCTGTCACTGATCTGATAAGCATAATGATGACAAAAAGCAGTAAAGTAGTAATGTATACACCTGGCAAGATGTATAGTTCATTCAAACCACATCACTAGGGACAATGCTGGAGGCAACAACATTTCTTTCTGAAGCTTCAGTTACTATTCAGCTCTGCGGCTCTGTGTTGAGATGGGCAACCTCTTCCCTTCTCACTTGCATGCCTCCTCATACCCATACCTGGCCTCAGCAGTCAGTCTGTATGATTCCCACGTTCCAAAAATGCTACATTCTTTAGTTTTTTTCTGCCTGTCACCATTGCCTCATTAGTTACAGAATGTAAAGTTACTAAAATACTCTCAATAGTACAAATAAAGACTGAAATTTGCAAACTTCAGTTAACCATGCTATGTGAATGGACACCTGACAATCTATGATGTTGAGATTTTTATACCAAAATGATCCTGAGAGATAGTAATTACTTTATACATACATTTTTTGCTTTTTATTTACTTATAAGATGCATCCAGTTAACACAATTTTGTGCTGCATTTTCTGAAAAGTCAAAGCATGACAGGAAAAATAGTTTTTGTTGGACTGCCAGAGGTAGCATTTACATAGTAACATGTATCAACAACTATGCAAAATTCCCAGCAGCCAATGTCTATGGAAGTACTATTGAAATTACCGGAGTTATAGAAAGAAATGCATTGTAATAGTTTACAATCATTCATTCTGCTTCACTGAAGTTAACTTCCATTTGTATAGAAGGTCCTTGGAGACAAATGCAGACTGCCTCCTAAAAATATGGTTTTATCACCACAATTTCATCACAACAGATCACAAGTTTTAATTGGCTTGATTGCTTTCCTGAACTCATTTGACATATTCCAGTATCCACTTGCAATTACATCTTCTGCTGCTAATTTCTTCTTCCAAAGCCCCTGCTCAAAAAACTAAAACCTATTCCCCTTTATATAGTTAACTATTTTGTCTTCAAAACAGGATGCTATTTCATTTATATCACCTTCAGTATCTGGGCATTCATTTTGAATAAGCCCCAGTTCCAATTGCTATCCCAGCACATCCTTCATAAATAAAAGAAGTATCCTTACAAATCATAACAAATATATCCTACACTTGGTGTCACATAATTACCTGCATAGCTATTTTCTTCATGCTGTCTGGAGGAACATCTTTGAGACTAAGTGTGGCAGGTGAATAATTCTGTTGTCCTGAAATGAACACCTCATCCTGGCATTGGTCTCCTGGAGTAGAAACCTGAGGGTGCTTTAAACAGAATGGAGAAGTAAAGATGCATGTCTTAACACAAATCAGACTAACAAATTCTCATAAGAAGTCCAGAATAAAACATTTTAGGGGTATTATCATTCTTTATCTTCTTTAATTAATTAGCACATTGTTTATGTAGAAAGTCTTGCTAGCCAGAACACCACACCCATAAAATACTGATTGATATTTATAAAAGCTAGCAACTGCAGAGGTGTCTTTGAATACCAATAACCTGTTAAGAAGAGTCAACAACTGCTAACAACTCCCTGTGCAAGGGTTCACATGGTTGAAATAAATCTTTTGTTGACTTTCTCCTGCCCGCTAAGGATACATAACATCACTTATTGTGCTCAGAGTTAAGAAGTCATTTCTTCACATTTTATTACAAACTAAAATATTAATTTTCTTGAACACTTAAACTATCTTACAATACAGTTTTACACCATCAGAATTTGTTTGGGACAGGAGAAAGCATAATAAGACTTGGTTCAAACCTTTATCAACCTAGGTTAAATTCACAATGGTAATCATTTGTTTACATATGTACAATTAAACTAGTTTTAAATATGTTCAACCATCTATAAAATCCTATTAGAAAACTCAATGTTATGACATTAAATTGAAAAGCCTTGCAATATGTTTAAAGCATATAAAACGAAGGCAAAGTATTCGATTCAATGACTATAAAATTTCTTGTGCGTAAGTTATATTCTTTTTATGGAAAGCATTTTCCATATGTAAAAGGATAACTATCAATTTAAGGACACCTCTCAGTTTATTCTTTACCCCTCCATGTATTGCAATATCCTCCTGTAGGTACTCACTCGAACAACGTGCACACCAGAACCTCTTCCGTCTGCCACACTCAAGGCAACACTACCCTGGCTGCCATGCAGATCCCTAGAGCTGCCATAGTGAAAGCTGCTAACTGCAGCATAATTGGAATTAAAGGACCTAGACAGCATGCTCTGAATAAAGAGGGGACAGATTTAACACAGATATTAGTGCAGCATGCATAAACCACAAGACATGTTATACATAGACTAATACAAACATATACCATTGTCATGCAAAATAAAAATCATGCAAGAACAGTACCATTCTAATCTGTAAAATATAATTCAGTGATCCCTATTTAACTTCATTTACTGTATATTTGCATGCAATCAGCAATTAGCATGCAGATTTACATGTAAATAAAGTCCTTCAAATGTTTATGTCTCTGGAAAAAAACAGGTGCCCCGCTTATAAAAATTTCTGTTTTCATTAGATTTGCAACATATCAAATACATTGCAGGAACAGAAGTTGGTAGCCAAGATAAACACCTGTGGAAAACTATCTAGTTATCAGGTGTTATTTTGTCAAGCCCCCTCCTTCTCCCACCACTAGTGATACAGTCCAAATAAAAATTTACACAGAAACAGAAATCTGACTTTTTGACTGAGTCTTCTTGCTACTGAAATGCATTCCAATGTGAATGAGCCTCATTTAAAGAAAATGAGGTTTGAAAGAAACCTTGGAGTTGACTACTGTGCCACTGCAGGCAATCAAACAGGTAACATGACCTCAAGGATAAATGTGGTGGAGGTTTGGTTTTAATTTTCATTACCTTGCAAACCTGACCTCTGCAGTATTGGCAAGGTCAACAAAGAAAACAGTAGCCATTACTGACCTGTCAACATGGACTTTTGTATTGTAAGAACAAGCAAAATAAAAACACTGCACAAAAGAAGGAAAGTCCTCTGCGTCACTTGACAAACAAAACAAACTTATCTTGAAAAAGTGAGGAAGAGCTATGAAAAAAACATGGTCACAGTAAAAGATGTACCACAAAGCATCAAAACCTAGCTAATTCTCTCTTTCATTTTTAAAGTTTCTAATGTTTCCAAGTAAAGAAAAAAAAGAAAAAGGTTAAAACACCGAAGCGACTAAGCCACTGTAACAACTCGTAAATGAACAAATACATATTGGTGCTTGTTGAGTACATATACTAACTCTATTTTGAAAAAAACCTACTAGTCTTATGGCAGATGTTTGCTCTCATACTAGCTTTATCTTGTGAAACCAAAACTAGTTCAGTAATCAGAGTCATCTGCCCCTACACATTCATATTCCCCAGATACTCTGACAGCACAGTCATTGGAAACACCCTTGGAAAATAGTATTTATGGACAACATCTGGCTTTTCTTGGCTAAGGCTCTTAAAAACCTCTCACTCAATGGCTTTGTGGGCTTTCTCCATGCCCTTCTTTCACATCTACTCTTCTTAGTAGTCAATGTATTTTTCAAGCTTCTAGACAAGTCTCTAGAGGCTTTCTCATCTTCAGAGAAGACAACTGTACTCAGCATTCAAGTCTTCCTTCACTACACGTTCAATCTGATCTTACTGCTTCCTTTAAGTTTCAAGCCAGACATGCAGATTAAACTGTGAAAGCCACTTCTCCCTAGCTTCACAGTGCCTCAATGTATCATCCTTCCTCAAAATAGTCTAATTACTCAGGTGGTTGTCTTCTTCCCCAACTTGTACAGGCAACTCCCTGAAGTCTCCTAGAGGAAGCTCCTCTCATGAGCCTACCATACTTCTCCATCTTCTGTAAGTGGCAAAAGGACAGACAAAAGTAGAAGGAATGCATGGTGAAATTAGAAAATTATCTTCTAAAAGTGTCTCTAGCAGACCATCTTACTATAAAGATCACTAGACCCACTAGATTCACCACTCTCTTAGAAGGACCCAAACACATGATCAGGAAGCAGTACCAATCTAAATCAAGATTTGTATTTACAATCTGAGATAGATCTACAATAGGAGGCAAAGTTTTCCTAAAGTCTGCAGAGGCGCAAACTTGTCCATTGAGAATTAATATTTCAGTCAACTCGGTTGACAGACCTTCAAGGTGATTGCACAGCCTGAGAATAGCTTTATTCAAGGGTTTATAAAATCTCCTTCCTGGTAGAGATTTTTTTTAATGAAGCACAAAAAGTAACTGTGCAATCAACGTAAGAAATTCATGAGAACTACTGCAAATGACATTTTTCTCCTTCACTACATTGGGCACAGTGTCTCAACACTAATTTGGAAGGAACTCAGAAGAACAAACTGTACAGAAGAAATAATATTTAAAATTACATGGAGTTTTAAGAAAGTTTTAGTTGAATACAAGAAGAAATTCCTAGTGACAAATCTAGGAAGCATTATTCTCTACCTATTTTAATCTGGGAAAAGAGAAACTGAGGCATGTGGAAGAGATTTCCTCTTTAATTTTGCTTCTCAATATGAGAATGATGAAGGTTGTTCTTTTCCTAGTGAGATTCCTGAAGACTGCTGCACCAGAGAAGACAGTTTTGGAAATTTGAATATGTAAATGCCATTAAAGTCTCTGATTTTTTTTCCAACTTATTAAAAGTTAGATATGGAATATTGTCTAAACTTCAGATTAAACATGAATGTTAATTTGAAGTACCAACTCCATCCCCAATCTGATATTCTACACATTCTCAAGGCATAATGGACTGCAAAATGGTAATTCAAATATTTGAGGCCTGGGAAATCTCATTTCAGCTAAACTAAACTACTATACACTAACCAATATGTACGCTGTGTTCCATTGTATTTTTGGAAACTAATTTTACTGGAAATAAGTTATTCACACAGGAAGAAATGTATTAAAAGCTACAATAAATCAAGAAAAAATGTCTACGTGCAAAGTAAAAAAATATTAAGAATACAGAATATAAATGAGGATTTGCAGCCAAGATCAGCCTCTTA
This sequence comes from Piaya cayana, assembly GCA_013389865.1. NCBI lineage: Eukaryota > Metazoa > Chordata > Aves > Cuculiformes > Coccyzidae > Piaya > Piaya cayana. Next base: position 106,076 of record WAAB01022159.1, on the reverse strand, counting down.
GAGAATTCAGTTTAGAAGCAGGCAACTAGCAGCATGGTTCTGAGGTTTCCTTATATTCATTGTGAATGCTAGGAGTCAGAACATATTCTCCATTTCGCAGCTTAGAAGAGAATTAACAATTTAAGATTTCAAAAGTGTCTTTTGGAGTACTGAAGTGCCTTTATGCATTTAGTTATGTGCATGACAATAAATAACACAATCTATCTAGAAGAATTTCTATTGGATAATAGAAATTAAGTTTAAGACTGGCTATAGTCCATCACAACAATCCATGACCTAATAAAATTCAAGTAGCTGCAGGGAATAATATTCCAAATTCTATTTATCTTGGGACAGCCTTAACTGGTAACTTATCTGCTAAGCCTAAATTTTAGCCTTGCAATTTATTTATTTATTTAGCAGTACTTAGAATTAATTGCCAGGTAAAGATGGATGCAAGTTGTCCCTTGAGGGTATATTAAATGCCCAGAAATCTCCTCATTCTCATTCCCCTCAAGATTACCTAAAATTCTTTACAAAACGTTTGCTCAAGGTACTCTGGAACACTTGAAACATCTAAAATGAAAGCTTTCAGCCTTCTGGAATAAAAGCACAAGAGAAAAAACCCTTTGCTTCAAATCTGAACAGAATTCTACAGTTTATCCAAAAGAAGAACTTAAACATTATGAAAGTACTTTTCAATCCTAAAACCAAAAGGAAGGCATCTACAAGGTCTCTACAAACAAAAAAAGTATCTTCAATAAGCGACAAAGTTCCTGTTGAAGAGTTCCAAATGCAACACTGCATCTAATTTAAATTTTATTGTCCTAAAATGTTTGCAGGGCCATAACAATCCAACTGCACAAGAATTTTGCTCCTTTTGAAGCATCATGCGCTCCACAAAATATTATATCACGTGAATGGTTCAGCAGTCCATTCAAAGCAGAGAAAAAAATAAAACTAAAGTAAAAATTTGAAAATAACAACTACTGAATGGAAAGCATTCCTGTAACTTATCAGCGTCAAAATATTCTTCAGGTTATGATCTTATAAACACATCAGAACTTAATTTTATTTGTGTACAGACTCACTGAAGCTACCTTCCTTGACATATAGAAGCAAATTTAACTTGGAGAATATCCGAGGCCATATCAATTAAAATATTTTTGAAGTAGCACTTGTGTGTAGCATAAAAAAAAAATCAATGCCAGGAAAACTTCCAAATGTTGATTAAAATTGCAACTCTATATCAATACTAAAACACTAGGACTTTAATAAGGCGCTGTACACTGGTAACTTCAAAAATACACCCACCTAATTCTGACTTCTGAATTAGAAAGCAGGAACCGAGACTTATGACCTCTTCTCTGAAAACTCTGCTATTTTAGATAAACAGTAAAAGGTAGATAAAAAAGAGAGGACTTAATTCCAGAGGAAATTTGAATTAAAGTAAACACACACCTGATAAACTCCCAAGAGATCCACAATAAAAAAAAAGAAAATATTCACATTAAAGGAAAGGACAGATTCAGGCCCAGTACCTGTTTCTGCCTTCATAGCACATAGAAATACCATACTTGCCAACAGCTGTTCTAAATACTTATTATTGCAACTTACCGATGAGAAATTACTTTACCACACACTAAAATGTGTGTGACACTAGTGTTTTTACACAGGCAGTATTGCAGTTTAAATTCCTAAATGTAAACTTTCAACAAGACTAACACAGTGACTACTGTAACATATGAGGTAGTAGATTTGGCAAGTCACACTCAAAAAGGAAAATCAGCTGAAAAATATTACTGTTATTAAAAACTCACCCCTGCACTGAAAGTATGCAATTGGGAGTGGGGCAGAATTGACTGCCTGTTTTCCAGCAGCTTAAATATATAACCACTAGAGAGCAGCTTGACATTTAAATAAGTTCTTTTTCTTTGACCCACAATAAAATATGATTTGCATTAGGTAAGCAAATTGTTTCTCCTCAATATATGCAAAATTTCTGTTTACAAGTGGTCTTATGAACTATTTTCACTTTCCTTCAATCAGATGTTAGTTGATCAGCATATGCCCCTTTGCAGCTTGTCAAAAGGATTATAAATGTTGGTTACTTGGCTAGAATCCACTGTTAACGAACAATGGACTTAAAAACATTCTGTATCCTCCCACCACACACTCTTAAATGTCTTTTTCCATAACTACCTACATCAGGCAAAATGGCTAATAAATAAAAAAAGAACGAGCTTCTCCAGTTTGTACAAAAAGGACACACTGTTTAGTTGGGTTAACAACCCTCTCTCTCTCTCACCTTTCAGTCACTATATTTTGTAAAAAAAAGTAAATAAGTACTTCAGGACCTTCAAAAAAAGAAAAAACCCAAACCCACAACAAAGCCAACACCCCAATGCCCCACTACGTCCTTCTTCCTATCTAGCACAGCATAGAAATATTAGACATGATTAAATTCAATAACAGACTCAGAAACATCTATTAGTGAAATAATACTCTAACCTATGCCATTGTGTATAACCACAGGCAAGATGATATGAATTAAATGTTCATCATAAGGTTTCATTTTTTATTCCTGTTTTTGTCAGTGTTTTGTCAGACGCTTTAAAAAAAATAAACACCATTTTAAATCCAGGAAGGCTCTGTCAAAGCAATTTCCAATAAACGTTTCTTAAATGAGCTCTGTAACTGAACTTGTTCTTTAAATGAGTTCTGTAATGACTAATTTTTCTTTTTTCAGACTTCAAAACATTTCAAAAATTTGGTTTATAGATTAAGCTTCCTCCACCCAGCTAATTTTTAATTACAAACAGAAATAACAAAACCATTATCTTAAAAGACCAAGAAAAATCCAATAAATTCCTAAAATTTCCACATTATCGTATTTGCCAGCTGACATATATATAGGATCATATCTACATTTATCACAGTTCTTATTTTTCCTTTCAAGTCATATCTCAGAGAATATAATGCAGACAAACCACTTTAAAACACATAAATAAATTTTGCTAAGTAAAAGCTACTTGAAAACAATTAAAGACCACAAAAAAAAATCATATAGTTGGGTTCAGTTCCCTGAATCCGGAGTGGTGGAGACGGGCGCCATGAGGCACCTAGTGAGGTGATACAACTGATCCTGGAGAAGCCGGTGGGAGCCCCGGGGAGTTCTCTTTTCTTTGTGAACGGTCAGGCGCCCTGAAATGGGTTCGCCCTGAGAGAGGGGTTCGCGCCTTGGAAAGCATAATTTTCTTTATTTTTTATTCTCCCTCTGTACTCAGCACTGGTGAGACCACTCCTCGAATCCTGTGTGCAGTTCTGGGCCCCTCACCACAAGAAGGATGTTGAGGCTCTGGAGCGAGTCCAGAGAAGAGCAACAAAGCTGGTGAAGGGGCTGGAGAGCAGGACTTATGAGGAACGGCTGAGAAAGCTGGGGTGGTTTAGCCTGGAGAAGAGGAGGCTGAGGGGAGACCTCATTGCTCTCTACAACTACCTGAAAGGAGGTTTTAGAGAGGAGGGTTCTGGCCTCTTCTCACAAGTGAAAGGGGACAGGACATGAGGGAATGGCCTCAAGCTCCGCCAGGGGAGATTTAGGCTAGACATTAGGAGGAAGTTTTTCACAGAAAGGGTCATTGGGCACTGGCAGAGGCTGCCCAGGGAGGTGGTTGATTCACCTTCCCTGGAGGTGTTTAAGGCACGGGTAGACGAGGTCCTGAGGGACATGGTTTAGTGTTTAATAGGAATGGTTGGACTCTTAAGATCCGGTGGGTGTCTTCCAACCTGGTGGTAGTGGTGATTCTATATACATAAAAAACCTGACTTCTACAATCTGTTAAACTCAATGCATGGCTACAATCTCAATAGTAGCTATTCCATATTGTTCTAGCAGAATACAAAAAATAAAGTTTACATATAAAGCATAATAGAAAGTATCACAGAATCATAGAATAGTTTGAGTTGGAAGGGACCTTAAGGATCATCTAGTTCCAAACCCCCTGCCATGGGCAGGGACACCTCCCACGAGTATCAGGCTGCCCAAGGTCCCATCCAACGTGGCCTTGAATACCTCCACAGATGGGGCAGCCAGTTTCCTTTGGCAACCTGTTCCAGTGTCTCACCACTCTCATGGTGAAAAAATTCTTCCTTATATCAAACCTAAACCTGCCCCTCTCCAGTTTATACCTGTTCTACCTCATCCTATCACCACAAACCTTTATGAATAGTCCCTCCCCAGCTTTCTTGTAGCCCCTTTCAGGTACTAGAAGGTCACTATATGATGTCCTCAGTGCCGTCTCTCCTTCAGGCTGAATAAGCCCAACTGTCTCAGCCCTTCCCTGCACGGAAGGGGCTCCAGCCCTCTGAACATCCTTGTAACCCTTTTCTGGACCTGTTCCAACAGCTCTATACCCTTCTTACGTTGAGGATTCCAGAACTGGACACAATGCTCCTGATGAAGTCTCACAAGAGAGGAATGGAGGGGCTGAATCACTTCCCTCGACCTGCTGTCCATACTTCTTTTGATGCAGCCCAGGATACGGTTGGTCTTACGGGCTGCAAGTGTACACTGCCAGCTCATGTTGAGCAGGCATGATACTCATGTTGAGCATGGGCAGATATAAAGAGAATCAAGTCAGGTAATCAATTTCATTTCACTAAAGGGGACTACATTGCCACAGCACCTGAATAGACATCACTGCTGTATCACACATCCTTCCTAACATGTCAAAGGTAGACAAAGTAAGAACAACCTATAAGCAAACTGCACCATCAGTATACTGAAAATCTGTTACCCTCTGCATTAATCCCTCTGCTCAGAGTTTTCCTTCTGTGTTGTTTCATTTAAGATCTTACAGAAGATCACAGAATCCATCTTTTATTAGGGCTGGAACATGGTGTGGTATGTAACCACCTTGTGGAAGTAAGAGTCCCCACACTATGGCGCACAACTCTGAAGATTTAAAACAATTTATGTCATGACTCAAACCGCATCAGAAGAACAGGGGCAGCTATTGTGCAGTATTTTTAAAAAACAAACAAGCTCCACCCCTTTTTATCACATAAAGCTATGTAACTTAAACCAAACAAAAGCAAACCCATCCCTCCAAATACTTGGATTTCCAAAGAAAAAGCTATAGCTGAAAGTAATTTTTAAAACAATCTCCAACTACATATCTTTAGCTGTAACAGATTTTTAAGTATTTAGAATGATAATCACAAACCAAACTATAGTCTTTCAAAAGAAATTTTAAAAGAAAAACCATCTAGCTGGCATAATCAAGATGCATTTTGGCTGCTTTACTCACTTCCCCTCCAAGGAAACAAGATCAGGTTAATGATGTTCTAACCATTATTTAGAGATGATATTTTAAACTGGTTTAGCTGTACAGCATAGATTATACTTTTCCAGTCTCTACTCACTCTTTCAAGATACATAATTGTTCATGTCTACTTATCAGTTAGAAATTCTTGATAGCATTTACAGTACATAAGGAATCCTGTTCATTATCTCTACATCAAAACCTCCTGTGATTTCCTGAAATAAACACTATTTTCAAGGGTTCTCATCTCTCAGCAATAAACATTCATTCAACAATCTGTTAGATTCCCGTCATCAAAAGACAACTAGTTTGAAGGCAATGGACTTCAGCAACTACAGCTGTAGACCTATAATACCAAATAGATTTTACTGATTTTCTTTGTCTTGCAAAAGAACATGGAAGAAAAAAGCAGAACAAAGATCAAGAACTGTAAGGGAGTATTTTAGTGTAATATAAATATAATACTACAATAAAAATTACCTGCCCTAAAGGAGCTCACCTTGCAGTCCAACAGGTCAACATGACATTATTTAATATATTCTAAAGCAATCAGACTAAGTGGGCAAGTATAATGTAAAAACAACAGGGACTTGTTTTCCTTTGGTGAAAAGGTCAATGTACAGTTTACTATTTGACTGTTTCTTAGATATCCATCACAAGCACATTTATCCTTTTTTAAAGCAGTATCAGAAGCACATTTTTAATGATAATTAAAAACAATAAAAATCACCGTGTATTTAACTTATTCCATATCCAGCTAACAGACAAGTAGAAAAGTTTCATATATTAGAAAAAAATGTATATTTACCTTTTCTAGCTTTTTAGCCTCAATATGTCGCAGCACCTGTTCTCTCCAGTCATGAGGAACTTTACTTTTTCCTGGAGGGTCTAATAAACAGTGCTCAGAGTTAACCCTTGGGTTTGATCTCTTCGAAGGACTAGTCCGTGAGTAACTGAAGTCACTAACTGACATAGTTCTTTCTGGTATTTCATTCACTGATGGCCGAGCACTCTGTGGCCGGGGTACATTTGGACCATCAGTGCTATACGTCCTGGCAGAAAGAGGTCTCTGTTGCCCAGGCATTACTGGTGGAGCTCTTCCCATTGAATGTAAATCTCTGTATGTTAAATAGTCCCCTTCAGGAAATTGGGTCCGCCTTGGTGGACCAGTATCCCCAATATTCACAGAAGCTGTAGAAGATATACTGCTCTGCCTTTGAAGAGTGTGTCTGGTTGCTCCTGGGAGCAGTCTGTCATTTGGTGGAACAGCCCACATATCTGTTTGTCTCCCAGCCATCCGTTGATGAATGTTATACACAGCACTGGCTCGGACATTGTTATGATTCGAAAAATTCATATTGGCAGAATGCTTTACATAGCTGTTAGTTTCTGTACTGTCAGACCTAAGCAGACGAGAAGGAGGTAAGCTGCCTTGCTCTGCCTGGGTGTTTTGTTTCTGAGGCCACAAGGTGTCTTTCGCTGCTGCACTGCTGCTGTACTGAATATTATACTGGGGAGCACAGAACATCTGTGCACCAGTTGTCACAGGTCCTCTCACTACACTAGAACCTTCAGGATTGTGATTCGAGTCAAACTTGAACACAGTTTTTGTAGATGATACTAAATCAGATGATGATGATGACCCAGGAAAAACCTGCAAAGGCCGATCATACAGAACAGTAGCAGATTTACTTCGGACTATGTTTTTTCCATCTGCACTGTCCGGTGCTGATTTTATAACTGAGTTTGGCTGTTGAGGTTCATTCTCATTGACAGTATCACAGACTTTCAGACCACCAGTGTCCATACTGGTGATGCTGTGAGATTTCGTCACAGGACCACTTTTCTGTGGGGACAAATCCTCAGTGCTCCTTGAAACAGACAGCTCAGCAGAATCCCCATCAACTGTAGTGCTTCTTGTTAATTTTTCTTTGCTGGGAGACTGTACTGCTTCCTCAGGATGTCCATTTACTTTATTTATAGGATATTTATTTCCAATTTCCAAGTGCTCACCTTCTTCTTTCATGTTATTATTCAAAAATCCCTTTACTGGAACAATTTCCTGTGTTTGCAACCTTTCCACAGGAACTGGCCCTGCCTCTTCACTAACCAGTTTATCAATATTCATGTTTATTTGGTCTAATTTGTGAGACTCCTCTGTAGCAGTGCTTAAATCAACACCTTTTCCTATCAAGCCTAATCTTTCTTCAATGCTTAATTCATATTCAGACAAATTTGTAACCTTCTCTTGCACACTTATTTTTTCTTCTACTGTAATACTCAAATCACCTCCATTTTGCAAAAGATTATTCAAATTTTCATCTTCTCGCCTGGAAAAAAAAGATGGTTCTTTAAAGAAATTCCAAAAGCAACAAACATATTCCTTTAAGAACTGTTTTATAAAAAATAACCATTAACATACAACACACCCATACCATGCACACAAAACAGGACAAAGACACAAGAAGATTTAGGATTTGAAATTAACCTCTAAATTTTACTGCCCTTTGTTTAATAAGAGAACTATTCCATTATTTAACTTTATTTTAAAACATTATAATTTAAATAATTTAATCAATTAATGACAATATATTATATAAATTAATGTTATTGTGATTATTGTATTGAGTATATAAAACATAATATAAATATAAAATACATAATACAAATATTATATTAAATTATTATTGTTATATTGTACTATGAATTATTATCAAGTAATGAATTAAACGGACACATACTATGCAATATTAAGTAACATTGTTCTATTGTGTTTGTTCAGTGGTTTACAATATCTTACTAACCTGATCTTGGATAGAACAGCAGCATGTGTTTCTTTGTCTGGAGAACAGAGAGAAATATCTTGGCTACTATCAGTATTTAAGGAAACAGAATCTGACATTCGAGAAGGAGAGGAACAGTTGCTGTTATTTTGATTGCTATTGTGAGTAGCTTCATCTGACAAGGAATCAGCATCTTTTGAATCATCTGAAAAAAAATTTGCCACTTTAGTTATAGACGAACATCTCTGTGTAACAGCCATTTAATGTGCGCATGTTACATTACTTAAAAATTACCTTGTTCTTCAATATTCTTGATGTAGGAAACTAAAATACAAACTGACAACTTTGCAAATTTCATTTAAACTTACAAAAGACTGTTGGTAAAAGTTCCTGTATTTAAAATTTTTAGCTCAATGCAAAGAGCCCTCACCTGTTAATGAAATTTAACTGGTTGCCTTGCCATAAGCTAGTAATATATTATGTAATATCTCCTCCTAATAATATCTATCAGATTATATTTCTGGTTTTGAAATTATGTCAAAGTTTTTAATTACATGAAGTACACTGCTGCATGTGCAGGATATTTTCGAAGTGTACATGGTTACAGTTTTAAAACATTATAACATTTGTAAACAGATATTTATTAGACCAAGCATGCTGCAAAGACCTAGACAACTGGATAAGCTCTGCAGAGTTTCACAAGTGTAAAAAAAAAAACCCCAAACCAAAAAAAACTAAAAAAAAAATCAGGAAAGAAATCCAATGCATTCCTATGCTTTGAAGATCACTTAGGGATGTGCACACTGCTTCTTGCATAATGTTGCAAACTCACATACTACATCCATATAAAAATAATTTCCCTGTGGGACTTCAAGCCAGACATGATTTTGATATAAGTGAATTAACAACTACATTTAATTTTTTTCTTCAAGACACAGTTACAGATGCTAAAAGCATAATTTTGTGTGTCTATCTCCAGAAAAAATAAAGAAGTTTTGACGTAGTACTTTAGTCAGGCATAAAAGCCCAAAGACAGCATTGATAAAAATCAATCTTTTCACCTGCAAAAGACCCTAAGCAGCGTCTTCCTGATATCTCCATGCGATTTTCTTTTAATCCCACTAAATGTCACCCTTTTACATCTAATGGCCAGAAAAGTCCTTGAAAGTCATGGACTATATATCATTTGAAGGAAAACTTTTAAACTGTTTTCTCTGTATCTCATGTTGTTCCTTACTCTCAAGGATATGGTTTTCCTCACTGAAATTATCTTTCAGAGAATATAAAACTTAGGTAACAAAAACAATGTCTTGAAGTCTCCTATTAGAGGAAAAAGAAAACCAAAAGAGTAGTATGACTCTGGAGAAAGAGTTGCCACAAGAGAAGTTTATTCTTAAGCCTTCAGAAGAGAGCATAGCTTCTCTAAGGAATTTAAACAACTGGTACTGCTGCCTACAGCAGAAATATTTCACAAATCTGAGGGAGGGAACATGGAATATCTCCAACGTAAATAACACATTCAACAGTCCTCTTCAGCATATAAAAAATATGTTCAAGCTAACAGTTATCCAAACACATGCATCTCCATTCCCCCTCTGCTTTTAAACTGGTGACAAGAATGAAGAAAATCCGGATATCAACCCAGCTTTCTCTGTTACATACTCAAGCAGAAGATACTGCAGATTTTCTTCCTGCTTTCATAGCTTAACTAGACAATTGTTCATCTTCCTTTCAAAACATACAAATCTACTCTTACATAATTTAATTGGAAAAATCAGCAATTTGGAATAGAGAAATTATCAGAAACACAAAATATTTTTAATGCTTTTTATGGTATCTAACCTTTTTTGTTACTGCTAAGAGCTACCACTTTTGGTTGGTTCATGGAGGTTTCTATCAGTGGTGGTCGCATTTCCGCCATTTTCATCTCTTCATCAGAGGAGAGTTCTTCGGACTCCTGTTAAAGAAAAAACAGTTTCATGCTGTGCCTTTTAAAGAAATGTTTTAAAGTCAAGTAAATGCTATCTAAACCGTCACCCACCGAACAATAAAGAGGAAAAAAACAAGAAACATAACATGGGCATAACAACTACTGAGTAGCTCATTTGCAATGCAAGCCAACTGAATTTTGAAATAACTGCCATTGAATTACCTCTATGAAGCAGCACATGCAGATTCTCATTGTCATTGATGAACCCCACGGGAACAACACTCAATCTGGTAACTTGAGCTGCAAAAACCTACTTACAGCAAGCAGATACAGCCTCTGTTCCACCACTAGAGAGAACCTCCAGTTGAGTTCAAGTTATCACTGAACCAACGAACACCCTGAACTGACTCGCTGGGCACTGGTTAGGCAGAAAAGAGCTTAAACTCATACAGCTATAGAGTAGTGTGACCAAGACAACTTTAGCAATGGAGCTGTGCTATAAAAATAGACTGAAAGAGCTTGGCTTGCCTAGTGTAGCAAAAAAAGAGCAAGTGTAGCTTGGGTTTACATTTTTAAATTTACATTGGGGTCAAATTCCAAAAGGAAAACTAATTTCACTTCAAGAACAATGTCAGAATAATTAAGGAATGATTAATACATTTAAGCTAGAAATCACTAGCTCCTAACCATGAGATGGAGCTCAGTGCACTTATGAGATCAGCTGACAAAGCTGCTGCAAGAGTCATGTGACTGATTTAGCATCCTAATACCAGAACTATACTCCTATCACCTGCAAAAAACAATTGTTTCCAGTAGTATTTAAAAAAAAAACAACAAAAAAAACCCCCCTTCCCTAAAGTGTAAATTTCTTTCTAGTAAACATGTTCATTTTTACAAATACTTCAAAATCCATGTTGCAGATCACAAAAGTAGTCTGACAATGTTCATCCGTTCTTAAAAGTTTCAGAACATTTAGTGTGTGGAACCCACTGGAAGATCTTTCCAGTGCCCTGTTCTTTGGACCACAGGGAGGACAAACCTGAATGAGATGCAGCAAACAGACTAAGATGATCTTAATTAAAAATAAGGGTTTTTTAAAAAAAAAAAAAATCATCTGTTTTTCTCTGCAACTGGAACAAACTCCTCATTGCCTCTACCATACTGTATTTCCTCTTGGATATGACACACAAGAAATGTAATCAATGCTGAAATGAAACACTTACATGCATGCAAAGTTTAGATATTTGGATTCAACTGCAACAGTTACCAGCTGGGTATTACATGGAAGTAAACAATACATTATCTCTGATGGACTACACACTGCTGCCTCATCTACTTACTGGCATTCAGACAGCTACAAAGAACTGCTGTCACTATTGTTGGACAAGTAATATGATTTTCTGAAATTATGTTTTTAAACTAAAGAAAACTATCAAAACCAATATTTGCAGAAAGTATGCTGATGTGGGAACATGCTATTGGGGAAATAGCCAGCAACAGCCATAGCTGCTTGTCATGAAGTCTCCTCAGCAAAACTGCTATATATGCATGTACCACTGCTTACCCACAGGGGCAAAAATACTCTGCTTGTGAAGCTATGAAAAAAGCATTTTACAGGTTGTGACTGGTAATTAATTGACAAGTTACAAAATTTACCATAATTCTGAAACACTCTAAATAAAAAAATACATGGTGTTCGCCAAAGACATAAAAAGATGTTTAAAAATCTGACTCTTCATAAAAGGTAAACACAATCCAAGTCATATTCATGTCCGCTTACCAATTAACACAATTGAATACGTACTTTCAAGCCCATCTTTCATTTTTCATTTAAAATTAATGTGCACAGTCACTTAGATATACAAGTTTCTGACTGCTCCCACTAATCACGCATTTTGTCTCTTAAGTGGTAGTTAAAATCGATTATTTAATGAGAACTGACAATCAAGCAAAACATGCAAAATTCTGTCTGGGTCGTTTCACAGACTGATAATTAAGTCAAATTCTAATCAAGTTTGCTCTACTTTTCTTTAAATACATCCCCATGTCATTATGAGCTTTTTTTAGCTCTTTCAACTTTTACTGAATGTAATCTGAAGTGAGAAAAATATTGCATTGCAAAGCTGTGTCCTTATAGCACTTATGAATGGCAATTTTATGCTATTGTCAACATAAGTTCACATCTCCCAGAAAAACAAATTCCATACAACACTAGCAGAATTTTTTGACTGCTACAACATTCATTGTAATGCTGTACCTCGAGTGTATCTTCATGGTTAACATCTGTTTTCGTGTTCTCCAAGGTTTTAACAAGTGCAGTCATCTGTGAATTTGTGGTGCTGTGCTCAGCTTCTGGTTCAGTAAGTTTCTGCACAGAGCTTCCCGCTGAATACTGCTTTCTCTCATCTGCTTTGTTCTTTATTGAAGCAATTTCTGAAGTCTAAAATATCAAATCATCAGCAGAAAAAACATCCTGAATGGTTTCAGCAACATATGATATTTAGAGTCAACATTATATATTTTGGGAAATTATAGAACAGGAAGCCTGAACTTTTAAAGTATGAAATGCAGAGAAATCTCTGCTGATTGTTGTGGTACATTTCCTACCCATTCTCCATCAGTTTGACTCTCCTCCCTACTGGGGTCAAATTGTACCATTAATTTCCAGTTAATTGAGGTAAAAAAAAAAAGGCCAAGAAAATACATAATGAGACATGTTAGTGAACAGTAGTCCTATCGCCTGATCCTGCCACGTTGGGAGACTCCAGTGCCAACTCACTACAACTGCCTTTACATCTTATCATGCAAAACCTTTGGTTACGAGGGAAAGCAGTAAGATCCTTAGATACTACCCTGAATTACATAGTGAAGCTTAGCACATAAAAGAGAACTGGGAGGATGACAAGGAAGTCATCCTCCAGAAACTGAAAAAAGCCATCCACCTAAAACAGCCACAGTTTGCTTTTGCCTGAGAAACAAGTCACACTGCTTGTTCTTAAGAGTCCAAGGAAAATTGCCACTGCAACCAGAGTACTATAGACTTCTTTAAATAGTGAAGAGGTTTTTTAAATCTATTTTTCTTGCTAAAGCAATAGGCGGGGTGAAAAAGAGAACTAAAAGGAATCAATGACACACTATCTTTGGAGGTTCTTGCAAAGTCAGAAGAGAATATTATCTCTAACCTTTACCCCCACATCTTTTACAGAAACTGTCTGGCTTTCTCGTTTTGAGTCCTTGGCAGTATCTTCAGCAGATTCTTCATCCTTCAGCCTATGTACAATCGTCTGGACTGTTTTGACCATATTCTTCAGTTCATCGGGATATGGAGTTGGATATCTCTTCAGGTTGCCTTCCTGCATAGCAAAAAGCAATGATATTATACATCTAATTAAATACCATAATTAAAACATCAGCTTTAAACAGACAATCAATTAGGACAAAACAATCAACAATCTAGGACCTTTTCCACTTTGCTGTTCAAGTCTACCTGCACTGATGCAGAGTTAAGTTTATAAAACTCAGCAAGATTATGAATCTTCCCCTCCATACCACTAACATACCCACTGACTGCAAGCAAGAAGAATTATGACAACTGTAATAAGAGAAATCAGGATCAATCACTATTCCCTGACCCTCCTTCTCCACTACACCACAAGTCAGTTAGTCTCCTGATTATGACCTGCACTGCCTTGTGTCAACGAATAGGTCTTTCCTTTGTGCTCCATCTTAAACACTCTGGACAAAAAAATCCCCAACACCTAGTCTCCCCAAACACAGTGTTTCATCCTGTTAGATACTCGTAACTAATAACCAAAGACTTGATTCCTTCAGCAGAGCTAAATCCACAGCTGCAGTAAGGATGGGATTTAGGAGTGGGGATAAGAGGAAGGGAAGCACCCTTGCTCTTATTCAAGTATCCAAAAGTAAATTCAATACTAACCCGAGGTGGTGCCTCTCTCTCATCTTTGTCTTCATCACACTCAAATGCCACCTGAGCACGCTGTTTTCGCTGTTCCTCCCACAGAGATGGATTAAAACTCTCATTGTCAGATATAAACATAACTAAAAATAAAAACCAAAACAAAATCTTTCATAAGAATAGGATACATTGAGCAAATCAAAAATCTTCTTAATCTTTCTTTTGTATGGCAGGGATTAGTGTCCTTTTGAATACATACTTAAAAGATAAGAAGCTAGCAACACCATTAACTGAAGACTGCACTGCCACTGTTTTATGAACTTGGCTGTATTTGCATAATAGCAAAATATCCATCTGTAAAGTGAAAATGTTAATAAGCTGTATGCTAGTCTTAACATTCATGCTTGAAAATTTTCAGAACTCTGCTGCAAAGTACTTTTATATATATATATATATATATATATAAAAATATATATATATACATTTTCATACATACAAATGTAAATTGTATTTATATAAATTTACATAGCTTTATTCTGGTGAGGTGGTCTCATTAAGCACATAACAGCATTCACCTGATCTGGTGACAAATCTGGTGACAAATTATTATTATTATTAATCCTGAAAAAAAAAGCATCTAAAACGAGGTAATCACATGGCTTTGCCGAAGTTAGACAAAATAGCAGGGACTTCACAAGTATTTGTTGCTTAATTTTAGAAGAGAAAGTCTTGTTCAACCACATCTCCATGACTCCTGATACATCAGTCATTTTTACTTTAGCATTCCAAAGAGAATGATCAATCTACCACCACGATGCGTGCAAATGTATGTCCTTCACTAGCAATGCCAAGACAGTTCATATTAACTATTTCTATACCCAACATAGAAAAATACTTAATTACAGGGCTCAGCAAATGCACTGTAATACTTGCAACTCTGTGTTTACTAGGCAAACTTAAAATTTTAGCACATTTGAAATTATTCCAAATATTTTAGTAATTTATCTGGACTGATCTGTGTCCAGTTTTAGTCCCCACTATACAAAAAAGACATGGACAGGCTGGATACAGTCCAGAGGAGGGCCACTAAGATGATGAAAGGACCAAGACATCTACCATGTGAAATAAGGCTGTAAGAACTAGGTCTGTTCAGACTTGAGAGGAGATGGCTTACTGCCATGTACCAGTATATGAAGGGTGTCTACCAAGAGGATGGAGACAATCTTTTTAAACAAGTCACACATAAAAGACAAGGGGTAATACATGTAAGTTGATCCTGGGGAGATTCCAACTGGACTCTGGAAGAAAGTTTCCCACCATGAGAACAGTTAAACATTGGAATAATCTCCCCAGGGGAGTGGTAGACTCCTCTACACTGGACATTTTAAGGCTCAGTTCAACAGGGTTCTTGGGCTATCTCATTTAAACTTCTCATCACCTATAAAAAGTTGGATAGGATGATCCTTGAAGACCCTTCCAACCTGGAACTATGTCTAAGAATTTTTAAAAATTTTAAAATAGAACACAGAATGCTACGCACGACATCAAAAATATGTACTAAGTAACATAGGAAACATCTTGCCTATCAAAACAGTCAGTTTGAAGCAGACACTTGCTGAGGAGAATTTCACCTCAAACCATTAAACTCATCCAGAATGAAATAGGGTGTCACACTGGGAAGTGATAATCATTGCAGAATGTGATCCCACCGCCCCACCTCACCTGCTGTAACAGTTTCACCTGGAATTTACCAATAGTTACATCACATTTATTTACTGTTCTCATTCTTCAAATATAACTTGTCATCAGTTAAAAGTCTGAAGAAAACTTGTATTTGAGTAAAAGTGAAAATCATACTAGCTAGACATTCTTCACATTATTATTTTCAGAAATGAGCATTCCAACAAGGTATTTCATAAATTCTTACCATCCTCCGTCCTTGGTTGCTGGGGGAACATGTAATTAGTAAGCACTGTTTTCTGTGTCTCAGGGTCAGCTTCTTTTTGAAGAGGGATAAGTGGTTTAGACTAGGACGCAAATGAAAGAAGGGTAAGTTATGAGAATACATATAAAAAATAAATTTGATCTACATATCACAGAGCATGCCAGTCCCATTACTTTGAAGACTACTCCCCCTTGTATAGCATTAAATCACAGAATCATAGAATAACCAGGCTGGAAGAGACCCATTGGATCATCAAGTCCAACCATTCCTATCAAACACTAACAGCCTTAATTGTCTTACAAATGCTCTCTTGATGTGTTTAAAAAACATTNAGCACTGTTTTCTGTGTCTCAGGGTCAGCTTCTTTTTGAAGAGGGATAAGTGGTTTAGACTAGGACGCAAATGAAAGAAGGGTAAGTTATGAGAATACATATAAAAAATAAATTTGATCTACATATCACAGAGCATGCCAGTCCCATTACTTTGAAGACTACTCCCCCTTGTATAGCATTAAATCACAGAATCATAGAATAACCAGGCTGGAAGAGACCCATTGGATCATCAAGTCCAACCATTCCTATCAAACACTAACAGCCTTAATTGTCTTACAAATGCTCTCTTGATGTGTTTAAAAAACATTCCCTTTGAGAATGTTTTTGGTAGCGAACTTCAGGTTATACTATGTGTTCTGAATGCTGCTTTGACTGTCAACTTGAAATGGTCCTTGAGACAAGAAGGAATCGAGGTCTCACATTTCTTTTAAGAAAGGCAGACATGGGACTGGCTTCTCTTACAGCTGGAGGCTTGCCTGTGCTTCCTGATGCTTAGCTTGTACAATCTTCTCTCTTTCTGAGTCAAAAGATTCGGTTAAAGAATAATTTCTCCTCTGAATGCTTTTCACAAAATGAAGTTATTAACATGTCTGTATTTGACTGACAACTGCCTCTGGCTGAGAAAAGTAACTCAGTAACAGCTTTAAGACAAAAGCAAATACTGGATATTCAAAAAAACCCTCAGTTTATTGCTAGGACTTATTACTACCTCAAGGTAGGCTGATTTGGAATACACAGGTATATTTGGTCACTAAAGTCATAGACAATCATCTAAAAAATTTTGTACTCAAACTTTTCATACTGATACTAGACTGAGTATTTCCCACTTCCTACAAAAAAGAGGGCAGGAGATTCTGTAGCAGTGAAAGTGCTTTCACTACGCAATGTATGAGGCCAGTAGATTTCTAGCAGCCCTGTACACCTTAACGCCATTCAAGAAATCAGCATAGGGCTTCAATACACAGTAAAAAATAGAAGCCATAATAGTATGAGTTACTGCTTAACATCTTGAAACTTGGACAGTGACATCATTCAAAGGTGTGGCAAGAAATCTAACTCTAACACACGCTGAGTTTCCCCAGTGATATAGCTGCACAGCAACCGCACATTACACATTCAAGTACTAGCTTATGAAGCACTAATTCTCCTGTGTAAACAAGCCTCAATTATGTTAAACAAAAACAAAAAAATCCAACATCTGTTAAACTGCTTCTCACAGAACTTCACCAGAAGTATTAAAGTCTCCAAAGACAGACAGGGCTAGTGTTATTTCAGGAATACTGACACACTAACACCAAGAAAGTGTTGATGTACATACACTGTGTCAGCTCTCACTATTTAAGATGGCTCTCTGTACATCTCAATTCCAACAGGAATAAAGTCAACACTCTATTTTTCATTTTTAAAAAGTTCACCTGATTGTCCGATAGCCACATAGCAGTGAGCTGCTGCAGTTTTGTAAATGTAAATGGCAAATTCTTCAGTCTGTAAATGACAAGAAATTATTTAAGTACACTTATCAATACTGTTAAGACTGTTAGGAAACAATCCTGCATTAGCCTATAAAAATGTTTGCAAAGGGCATTTAGAGATATAATTAAACTAGTAACAACCCACAGGCAAGAGCATTTAGTTCAGACTTAAAGCTATGCTATTGCTGGAATTTAAAAAAAAAAAAGGAATCAAACAAAAAAACCCCACATTTCTTCCCAGTTTAGCAAATGTCTTGAAAAAAGTGACAAGAGAACTTCAATTTAAGCCAGTTCAGTGACTTGAATACAATTTTGAAGACAACTAATGTGATTTAATTTATCTGAATCCTCAGCATTCTATCTTTTGATATTTATGCGTGCCTATTAAGAAAGCAGTGCTACATCTGAAAATTGTTGGGTTTTTTCCAACATACGTGTGGGAAAGAGGCTGTTGTGGGTAACAGAAGTTCTGGCATTAATGGATAAATCAAGCTATAGACAGAGTACTGAAAAGTCTGATTGGCAGAGTAGGAGGGAGAGGTCAGTTAGACTTATTTCTCCTAGTATCTTTGAATTCCACAAACAGTAATTCCTAGAAGAGAAATGTTTGTCAGTTTTTAATGACCAACTGTACAGAAACACAACTGTCTTTAGCCCCTTCCCCAGCAAGCACAAGTGTTTCACACTACACTGTGATACTGTTTTGTTCTCCAGATGCAATACAGGAAGTTATTAACTTTAAAGTAAAAATCAAAAGTTTTATGAAAATAACCAAAATAATTCCCCAGAAAATCACTTGCTAACAATAAGGAACATGTTGAAGTTGTGCTTCAATGCATGTGTCACGTGCCAAGCCATTAAATTACAAATAGCTCAATACAATGGAACTGCAAGATCCAGGATATAACAATAATACATGAAATACACAAGTCCCAATCAGCTTCTATGCTGTGCCCAACACAAGGAAAGATAGCATAGTACATTCATAACAATATCTCTACACTACTTTTTCTTTTTATACAACTTCTACTTGAATGAATGCATTCACAAACCTATTGTCACTCAGATTAATGACTTTTAATTTCTGCATATCACCCATTTCTTCAGGGAGAAATTCAAGCTTATTAGAATGCAGAAACAACACTGTTGCATGCTTCCAGTTTCCAATCTGAAAAAAATCCAGAGAATTAATTAATCTTCATGACTGTAATTACATACATTTTTACTGCTTTAAAACAATTACTATTACAGCTATTTTTGCCTGCAAAGTATTAATTTATTCTTACATACTAAACATTCTTTTAGTTTCAATACACTAGCCACAAATTTCTACTCCTTGTTTACAAAATTAGAATTTCATTATTTGAAAACTTGCTTAGTTGTATACATCCTCCTTTAAAAGCACGCATGAAGAAAAGCTACCCAAGAATTATTAACCTGTTATCCCTATGTTATACAGACTTTACATTTTAAAACATTTTAAAATGTTAATTTTACAGTTCTGTAATTAAATATATACCTCTGATGGCAGCTGTGTTAAAAAGTTATGATCTGCAGCAAATGTCCTTATGTTAGTGAGCTGCCCAATAGAAGAAGGCAGTGCTTCAATCTCATTGAAACTACAGTCCAGTTCTTCTACTGATAGTAACCTGCCATAAAAAAGAAAAATTATTCCTTTATACACATTAATGCATAAAATATTTATCACATAATTCAAGTTTAAATGAAGTTAGTGCCACTATTAATTGCAAATCTGAAATTCAATTCAAAATAAAACTGTGAAATCCAAGGGAATTAAAACAAACAAAAAAAATCTTTACTGATTTCCTAAAATATGTTTTGGGGGTTTTTTACTGTTGTTTGTTGGTAAATGTTTAGGATCTTTTTTCTGTTGGAAGGGTGGTGGTGGGATGTTTAGGTTTTTTTAAATCTACTTTACATGGTTCTCATAAAGAGAGCATTCATTGAAGACAGAGTGGTTAGCAATATCAAACACTTGTGTACTACAAGAAAACACACTACTGCAAAATTCAGAAGAGAACAGACCACAGCCAAACAAGAGCTGAGTGTGGTTTCTGAACACGAAAAGAATTCAAAGAGTAAGAGACATGTAACCTAACAATCTGACAGTGAAGAAGTATTTTGTAAATCTGTAAAGATAACCTACATTAATTATAGTTGGAGAAAATAATTGGAACAAATACCCTTCATTTGTAGAATGTTAATTCACAACCAATTATTTTTTCCGTAACTTGCAAGTTTTAAATTAAATTGCCAAACACCAAATTACATATTAAAAAGCTTTCTGATGAACAGGTGATAGTACTCCTTATAGTATAAAAGAAGATAATGTGTTCAGATTGCCCTTCTACAAGCTTTTTGATAGTGTTTCAATCATCTGCAATATTTAGCACAGCCACAGCTATGTTACCACCAAAAGAACTGTGGGCAGCTGACTGCCTTTTTAAACATCTTGTTTTCTGTCACATTCAATTTCTCTTCAATACACTGATGATTGTGTTAATTAATGAGGAACATATACCTTTTGATATTAAATAATAATAAAGAACTACTTGCTTTCAATTTTAAGACATTAACGTGTAGAAAAAATTATATCAAGTAGGTGTAAAAATATTCAGAAGAGTAGCCACTGTTACAGAAAAGTATGAATACAGGCAGTACAAGTTTATCAGGTGAAATACCTACCCTCCTATGGAGTCTGGCAAATAAATTAATTGATTTTCATCAATTTTAAGTGTTGTCACCTTCTTCAGGGAACCTGTAATAAAATGAACAAGTAAATCAAAAGTAAATCAAAAAGGAAGTTTGAGTTTGTTGAGTTTAGTTGTAATTTCAAGCTAAAGAAAAAAGAAACAATGGGCCATCAACCACATCTTCTGTATACCCTGGCATGCCTATAGCGCTGTATACTTAAAATAAGCAGGCAAGCTTACAGAACTAACTTGCCAGCTTACCATGTGGCAGCCATGGTTGAGAGTAGAGAAAAAAAGTATTTATTTAGAAACCGAATCAAGTCAAGAACATTCCAAAACAAATATAAATTTTATTATTCAATTAAACATTACAACTTCATAAAAAATGGCCCTTTCGATTAATTGTAACTAATCTAAAATGCCATTTGTGTATTTTCAAGCATTCTGTTTCTGAACTGTAAGTTTCTAAGAACGTGAATTAACTGAAAATACAAACCAATAGACTCTGGCAGTTGCTGAAGTGCATTACTGGATAACAGCAGGTCTTGGAGGCTTTCACAACCTGAAATACCTTCTTCAACTACTTCAATGTTGTTTTTAGAAACATCCAAGTAGGTTAGTTGTTTCAAAGTGCCTATGAACTAAAACCAAGAGAAAATAATGCATTCTATTATGTGCAAGTTCAAAACAAAAAATCCAGCAGATTTGATAAACTGTCTCCCATGTGTAAAGCCAGAAGAACAGAGAAAACCTATTTATAGTCCTGAAATAAGACTTTATGCAAAATATCCAAGCTTTATAATTAAATAGTTCATGCAAGTAATATACAATTGATGTTTTTACACACACACAGACACACCACAGTAATTCTGCTAATTCATTTGATCAGTCACCACAAATAGGTACTAAACTTCAGAACAGACTTCAGACAGAGAATATTAACAGATATAAGATCATTATGCTCCAGTAAAGTCTTTTAATGCTTTTCTTTGCCTTTTGTGTAAAACTGCATCCTACTTAACCTCAAGAAAAACAACGAATCCCTAAATGTACTAAACTGAAAAAACAAGCATTTCCATGTGTACCAAGAATAAGCTTGAAGATTTGTGCACACTACTCATCTGAAATCTTCAAAGGGAAGATGCAGTCACTTTCACAAATACAGTTTTACTGTAAAGCAGAAATATCTGATACATCCACTCAGCTCTCCAAGGAAGAATTAGCTGAGGTGAGGAAAGACAGTAGAGAAGACTACTAATCAAGCAAGTCAGTCTCATGTTAGCAGGCTGTGAGGGATTTCAAGTCTGAAAACAAACCACCTGTTTCCAAGGTTTAATATACTCATTTACTAGTTTACTAGATAAGCACAGGCTCACAAGTACTGCAATAGGAGAGTCTGTGCCCATTTATTTCTGAGAGATATCGGGAACTCAGACAAAGACAACAGAACATTTTCTTAGGAACCGGCTCTGCTCCTTGAATACATGGCACCTTAACAAGTATAAAATGAAGACTAAAAATTCACACAACAGATTTATCCTGTAAATTCACGTTGGATGTGGCTTCCAGGCTGGATGGGGCCTTAGAAGCCTGATCTAGTGGGATGTGTCACTGCTGATGGCAGGGTGGTTAGAACTGGATGATCCTTAAGGTCCCTCCAACCCAAACTATTCTATGATTCTATGAAATTCCTGCTTGCTGTCTAACACAAAATAATCCCTTTTTTTGAAGGGTCAGTCAACCCTAAATTTGACCCAGCAACATTGTACCCCTTTCCAGAGTCAGAACACAGTTTTTAAATGAGAGGCATATAACTTTCAATGAAAGAAAATGTGTATAGACAGCTCTCATGAACAGTGACAACTTCTACGTAAACTAATTATGCTATTAAGTGGCATTTAGCCTTTAGACTAAGTTAATATGAAAATTGCATAGCAACTTTAACATATATGATAGCACAAAACGCAAAATCCACTGTAAATTAAAATACTAATGCTTAACACAGAAAAACAACTTACCCCTGGAATAAGTGTTAGTCTATTTCCATCCATCCAAAATTCCTTTAACCCACTCAGTTGTTCAAGTACTTCAGGCTGTAAAAGGAAGCCATTTTTTAAAAAAGAAAACAGTGAAAGGCAAAACCAACATCAGTGATTCCTCTATTGTAACTTCAAGTCATGCCTTATTACAGCTGTCATGCACACTTATTACACTGGGTCAAAGAAAACCCAGTTAATTTCCTTTTTAAAAATATAAGTATACACTAGATATACAAAAATCTTTTAAGAACTTAATCACAGCTCTAAATAATCCTCACAGAAACTGTGTAGGCCTTTTTTTAAGAGAAAGTATTTTTAAAAATAGTAATAAATTAACAACATACATTATGTGCATAATTTCCCCTCTCACAGATGACTAAACCCACATAAATTCCATCAACTCAGATCATCTGTTTTTCGAAAACCACAAAGATTTTTTTGTATTGAGGAAAAGGAACATAAATCTTTATTTTCTAGCAACAAAGGGTGCATCTGCCTAACAAAAGGCAAAGCACTCCATTCAAAGTGCAAGATTATGCTTCCCATTACAACTTATTAGAAGTACTTGTTAGAACTATATCTTACATATGAGGGAAAAGACCACTTCTTGGTAAACATCCATATAGCATTAACTTATTTCAATTTCCCTCCTGAGAAAGTAATACAAAACAGGTGCTACTGCACCTTAACAACTACAACAAAGTTCAGCTAAAAGCAGAATTCAAGTTTGTTTTTTGTAAAAATAAAGCACCCCTGCATAAGTTGCAGTCCTTATTTCCAATGATTAATTCTCCACGAGAAAGTCTGACGACTACCTTTTAGACAGTTCTTTATCCAAAAAAAAGACATATCAAACCTTTTTGTTCTTTTACAAAAAGATCTTGATGAACTAAATTACTAGTAGTTGACTCTTGTTACGATGAGGCTGGCAGAGATGAAGCCACCAGCCCAAAATATACCAAAACAGGCAATTTTGCAGCTTATGCACAGTTCCTTCCCATTAAGCCTTCCCCAGGCTTAATGTGGGCCTAGGCATGATAGTTTATGGCTCACACACAAATATATACCCTGTAATGAGAATATAGCAGTAATGGTAACGGCTGGAAATATAATAATACTAATGAACCATTTGTTAAATACACTTCCCTATCTGCCAAACCATATAGAAGGCAAGTGTTCACCCCTGCATGATCTAAAGATGATACACAAAGGCCTGACTTGACAATATGGTAGGTCAGTATGAGGTCCAACGTAAAAAAAAAATAAAATAAACTAACGCTACAGAGAGGGAACCAAGAGTGGGAGGAAAAAAACGGAGATGGTTACAGAACATGTTCTAACCAGTCAGAGAGACAAGGCATACCTTCATTGCTTCACTTGGTACAAGTGGACATGTGTTCCAATACAGATGTTTTCTAACACTTTGTCAGAAAAGGTCAGTGTGCAAGAGTGAGCAGCAAGTTAATATCAGGATAGCATGCCTGCCCAACACTGTCTGTGAAGCAGTTTTTAGCCAGTAATAACCTCGCTGTGCTTGAGCACCCACCCTACTCACCAGACCTGGCTCCTAGTGATTTCTGAGGACCGAGCAGATGTTTGGGAAGAGGCAATGAAACCCATTTTTTATTGGTAGGTGATGTGAAAAAAAATACATGGAGAACCTCAACAGCCTTTCACAAAATTATCCATGGAACTGCTCTGAAGATAGGCAGCACTATATGCAGCTGTGTGTCAGCCCAGAAAGGAACTATTTTGAAGGTCACCACAGCTGATGTTATGAATTCCTTAAATAAGAGTTGTGGGCACAATCTCTATCTCTTTGTGCCTGACCTCATGTATTCCACGACACTACTTCTTCAATTCCTTTATTAAGGAAACTACTTGCAGAAGCAGAGAAGTCAAGTGATTGTAAACATAAGATGTGTTTGCAAGATCATGAACAGGAAATAAGTTGACCCATGTTGAAGGAAAAACCTGAGCACCTCAAGCATAAATACTATTTTGAATAATATTAAAGCCTATAATTAATATAGTTTCCCTTGGATCTAAATAGTTAGTAGACAATAATGAGTGTAGGTTTATACACACAACTTTATACAGAAGAACTTTATATTCTTTATACAGAACTTGCAACACGAAATATACAATAGCCAGTAAGTGTACAGATTTTTCTGTAAGACAAACAATTACATTTGTAATTCAAACACATTACCATTACTTTTTACCAATACAGTAATTGCATTACACCACAGAGTGTCATTTTTAAATTTATGGAAAACATATACATATGCATCAGAATATGCACATAATTTAGATTAAAGGCTCCATAAAGTGGTATGAGGCATACTTAATATTTGCTCAGCAGTAGAATTCTTCAGCTGATGTTTACTTTTTCATATCGATTAAAAATAGATTAAAGGATAAAGAGATTTACAAAGGATATAGGTCTCTGCTACAAAGGCAAAACTCACCACTTCAGTGAATTCATTACTTCCTAAGTCCAGTCTCTCCAGCTGAGTCAGTCTGGACATGGTTCTGCACAGGAAGGGTATTAATAAGGAATTAGATTTAAGAAAATACCAGTTACATCAAATCTTCCTCTACTCATACAAGTATATTATTTTAATTCATATTACGTAGTGATGCTGTTCTATTACTGGACTGATATCTGAAAATGGTTAAATTTCCATACACTGTACAACCACACACATATTCATGATCATGACAACTGCTGACTGTCACACAGGAGCACACTGTAATTCATCTACAGATTGACATACAAAAAACTAAAGACCACTAGAGTAATCTTTATGAACAGAGGATCCCTAGGTTGGAAGAGATCTTTGAGATCAACAAGTCCAGCTATACTTGTCTATTACTAAACCATATCCCCTAAGCATTTTGTCTACCTGTCTTCTAAATACCTCTAGGGATGGTGACTCAATCACCTCCCTGAACAGCCTCTGCCAGTGCCCAATAACACTTTCTGTGAAGAAATTTTTCTTAATGTCCNTCCAGTTCCCTGAGCTGCTCCTCAAAACATTCTATCTCCTTCACCAGTTTTATTGCCTTTCTCTGGACACACTTCACCTCCTCAATGTCTTTTTTTTTTTGTAGGGGCCCAAAACTGAACACAGCATTCAAGGTGCAGCCTCATCAGTGCTGAGTACAGAGGCAGAATCATTGTCTGATTCTGCTGGCCACAGCGTTCTGTATACAAGTAACCAGAGAAACATCTTTCCTCATTTCTTATGCTCATGATCCAGATGACGGTCAGTAAGCCAACAGCAAAAATCTGTTTTCCAATACTATCAGAAATTATCAAAGTTCCTTTGACATACTGCACAAATTGAATTTATCTAACCTTTATGAGACATCAATACCAATTTCAGTGCCATATGTTGCCAACAAATCTGCCCCAACACATGTCACAGAAACACAGCTGAAGACTCACTTAATGGATCTAGAATATCATTCTGCAGCATTCAAAACATCATCATCAACATCATACTGTACTTTTTTACTGATGGCTTCAATTTACAAAGGTTTTAGATTTCTTCTGCTTTCAAGCTATGTTAGTTAGACTGAGGACTACCAGGGATAGCAGTCAAACTTCATTGATGATGATCTAAATCTTGGCCTCTAAAGGTAGATAAAGGAAGACTCACAGCTATGTGGGATTGAATTTGATATATTAGTTTCAATAAATGTCTATGTTTTAAAGTGGCTTATTTTAGCATTTTTATGGCCCTTTCATTTCAAGGTTTAAGACAGTGACCTGATTTTTGTTTGAACTGAATCTTCAGCTTAGAAATACATACCAATTTTAAAAATGAAGGTTAAAAAAATCTGATAAGGCCAGCAAAATGAAAGAAGTTCAATCTCATGTATGTGAGTTTTTATGAAGTTGAATAGAAACAAAGTCAGATGTGGTTTTGAATTGCAATTAAAGATTAATGTTTTTTGTTTGTTTGTTTCACTTAAATATTAACTCTTTATTTTTATGGCTTGGTAAAGACACACAGGAAAAAAATATATTAATTGCCCAGGTCAACACACTCAAAGGTCTGAGTGGTGAAGGGGCTCGAGAACAGGCCTTATGAGGAACAGCTGAGAGAGCTGGGACTGTTTAGCCTGGAGAAGAGGAGGCTGAGGGGAGACCTCATTGCTCTCTACAAATACCTGAAGGGAGGTTGTAGAGAGGAGGGAGCTGGCCTCTTCTCCCAGGTGTCAGGGGACAGGACAAGGGGGAATGGCCTCAAGCTCCGCCAGAGGAGGTTTAGGTTAGAGGTTAGGAGGAAGTTTTTTACGGAAAGGGTCATTAGGCACTGGAATATGCTGCCCAGGGAGGTGGTTGATTCACCTTCCCTGGAGGTGTTTAAGTTACGGGTGGACGAGGTCCTGAGGGACATGGTTTAGTGTTTTGTGGGAGTGGTTGGACTCGATGATCCAGTGGGTCTCCTCCAACCCGGTGATTCTGTGATTCTGTGATTTTCCTTCCTCCTGTACATACTTCAATTCTGAGGCGACACTGTTTACACAATAACATCAGACTCACAAAATCTAAGTAGTAAAGCTCCTCTTCTTCCCTGCTGCCAAATTACACTATAAACAAATTCCACTCCAGTCCAACCCAAGATCTGGATGTTCCTTTCCCACCATGCCAGCACTGTATCCTTGATGTCTCTCCCATTCTTGCCATTCTGTTCCCGTTCTTGCCTTAACCTTCACTGTCTTACTAAAAATAGACAAAAAAATTTACATTTTCACTTAGGGTCCTGGTCTTGCCATTTGGAACTAAAGTAAATATAGAATGACAGAATCATCAAGGTTGGAAAAGACCTCCAAGAACATCAGAAGTCTAATCACCAGCCAAAGGCCACTGTATCTGCAAATCTCTCTCAAGTATCTGTAAAATTAACGTTATGGAGCAGTACAACAACGTAACTTTACTGATTTGGGGCCGTCTTTTTCACTAAGCAAAATGTCCCTAATCTAGTAAACACATCCACTTAACTGCAAAACATACAAAAATGTGTTTGCAACACCAAGGCCTCAGTTATTTTCTTCCCCTTCCCCACTGCCTGCCTAATCTAAAGCACTTCCAGCTATTCTATGATAAATATCCCTTTGCTTTTCTGAATTGTTTATAGGGCAACTGTATCTTCAGAACAAAAATGCAAACAAAGCTTCCAATAATGCTGAAGTTACAGGAAAATTTAGTGCTGAAGGAAAAGGAGTACAGGAAACAAAAATTTACTATAACACTGACTTACGCCTATTTCTGTCTTTACCATAGCACCATGTAACCCCTTCCACAAACTGAAAAATGTGTTTTATAATTCACATTACTGAACTTGCTGTCTAACCAATCCTACTAAGGAATCAGACAGTCTAAATCATTTACAACATTAGAATCGGAGGCATACGCAGCTTCACTAAGATTACACTACAGCTGCACTTACTGAAGCAGCAAACAGTTCAAGGGTGGTTGGGTGATAACAAGACTGGGACCTGAGTCACCATAACTACGCTCTCAAATAACTTGCTTTTTCTAAAATGGTTACTGACAACTATGCAACAGACAGAAGCTTAACAAAAAAAAAAATTAAACTTTTTAGAATTCCACTTGACTATATTCCAAATTTTCAGCTACCAGGTAAATACCCTTAAAATAGTCTCTGTATGTTTCTGCTTTCCTTTCAGCTGAAATGTTTTCATTGAACTGGTTTGCATTATAATATTGCCAGCTTTGCAGTCTCTGACTGTGGATAAGCTCCAAGTAAAACGATGTATTTGGCACAAAGCAAGGTCAATTTAGGGTGCTACCATTAATTACTCATTTTGATCAACAAACTTCTCATCGTTCTACACTTTAATGTTAAAAATTATGTGCACCCTTAATTCAGTAAAAGGCCTAGCTGATTTTGTAGAAATTTAACCAAATACATTTTTCACAGTTAATTCTTTCATATCTGTAAGAAGTACGAAAATATAAAAAACTGAGACTGACAATAAGAATATTAGAAAATACAGTCTTATTTTAAAGCAAAATATTAGCATGTAATGCTATACCTTCTCAGCTTTCAAAAAAAGACCTTTGTACTTACTACGCTGTTTAAAGCTGTACAGCATGTTGCTTTTAAAATACATACTCAGGTTTGGAAAACTCTATAAATTCTAATTTTACACCAGCTTCTGTTCTAACACAACAGCTAGAGCCAGGCCATCGATGTTTTTGTTTGGCCAGGTCAACTGCTGCATGGTTGGGTTTATTATCCTGAAAGACAGATCACCTCCTTCATACTATGGACACCAAAATGATTTTTTTTTAATTCCCAGTGTACGCCATACATAAACAACACATGATTCGAGTGCTTCGCAGTAGCAAAATGCACATTAACGTGGCTACAGAAAACAAAATCAGATAGCCTAAATAGCCATAACCTCCCTCAACTGAACTATAACAGTACCAGCAGAGAGCAACAAAGATGGCATCTCAGCATGTACAGCAGATCATTACGGACAGGCTGCAGAGGACATCTTCATGACAGCAGCTGCTAAGTTTTACAGCAAGGATGAAACTGAACACAGAGTCACCAGAAAACCCCCAGCAACTTCAACAGAAGTTGTTTGGCTTAAATACACTCTAGTATTTGTTTAAATGTCACTTATCACTACAAGAGACCTCCATAAATTACTCTTTATAATATCACATGTAATTCATGCTGTTAGCATTAATTATGGCAATTAAGGTCAGAGTCATTTTATAAACAAAATCTGTATCTG
Organism: Piaya cayana; assembly: GCA_013389865.1. Classification (NCBI taxonomy): domain Eukaryota; kingdom Metazoa; phylum Chordata; class Aves; order Cuculiformes; family Coccyzidae; genus Piaya; species Piaya cayana. The sequence goes on along the minus strand of WAAB01022159.1, from coordinate 76,850 downwards.
CTGCAAGTTTTAATTATAATTACCATTCCTCATTTGGGATTAACTTGATTTACAGTGCCACTACCCCAAATTACAAGTCCTCTAACTTTTTTCTACTAAAAACTAGTGAAAACTGCAGTGAAAGCAAAGGAAAATAGAGAGTATGTGTACCACATGAATGAGCAGGATGCTTCAACACTTGGAAGATTAAAATTCACACTTTCTGGTGCTACGTATTTCATTCCAGATATGAGTTCTAGCATCTTTATACAGTTACTTCAGCATTGAAGTATATAAATTATACATATATGTTCAAAAAAAAAAAGTGCTCAAGTGCCCCCTTCAGTCATTCTGAGCAAGCACTTCAAAACTCCACATTTAATTTATACATGAAGACCTCTGTGACCAATACCTAAGCCTCAGGCACTCAGCCATCAGAACCGTAGCCAGACACACACCCGGGCAGCCATACATTACTGCATGCAAGCAGAATCAGACACTTCAGAACAATCACCCTGAGGTGTCTATGTGCTGACTTGAAAGCTCAATAGGTGGACCAAAAATCCAGAGGTGGAGAGGGACAGAAAATATAAAACTAAATCTCTGAATACGCAGACCAGTCAGTCCAAAAAGAGATATCATTTCAGCAGTAGGAAGAAAAAGTTCCTTGTGACAACTTAGTCCAGTCACTTAGATAAACATTTTAAGCTGTGATCTACTTTTCAATATGCGCTACATTGTAACTACAGGAAAAAAACCTCCAAATTTAAATAAATGTAATCCATACTTACTTTGGCAAAATTTTTAACTGGTTTTCTCTGAGCTCCAGTATCTGGAGTTTAGTTAATCTGTAACAGAAAAGCATAACAAATTATCAGAATATACTGGGTTTATGACAAACATAATTTCTGAACTTACTTACATTGCTAAACTGCAAAAGAACCATAAGTTTGAAATAGTTTTTCTGCAAGAACACAAATACATTTTGTGCATAAACCTGCATGATACTTTAAATTCACATATTCATTAGGTTTGATTTTGGTAAAGCAGCAAACAAACTAGGTCTTGTCTGCTTTGCTATACCTGTTTGAACAAATTTGTCTTCCTTCATCTCAAAGACTTTAAAGCACTTCATTGGATTCATTATGTATACATGTCATCATCATACACAGAAGTACACAGAAAGTAATCAAAGAAAGGTAGGATCAGAAGTTAAGATGCTGAATTTCTAATACTGGCAGCATATCAAACCATTTCACATAAAAAGCCTCATCAGAGGAACACCCATGGTCTTCCACATGGTAAAAAAAACCCAACCCTTTAAATTCATAGTGGATTTCCTTCCATATTCGCTTTCTAGTTAGATTTGTAGCCCCTTTTGATATTTCCATCAGAAGGCAGTTTGACCTTTCTTTCAGTAAACCTTTGACTGCAAGATAAATAACCTCTAAATCCCAGTCTCAACTGCCTGGCCAAGGTAAGTTCAAAGCAATCTCAACATTCAAGGAATGTACCATTCCCAGTGAAATTTTTCCATCAGGACAGCAGCGACAAACCTATGTCTTTGTTAAATAAAATGCAGGAACTGAGGTTGGTTTAAATACAGACAGGATTGTCACATTCTACATGTGACCCACTAGCAGCCTACACAAAACAAACCACAGCATTAACTCCCTGACACAAACCCCAAGATTAGTTAACAGACCAGTCTTTTGGGAAGGTAACTTAACTGGGTATGTTCTAAGGAGACAGACAAAAACCTTAATTTTTGTTAAGTACCAAGAACTATATTTAAAGTAAAACCAGAAAGCGGGAAACAATATTTAGTTTTTCTCTAGACATTTGCTCATTTTAGGATCCATTTGAAAGCAGCAATCTGCCATGCCTATGACTAACCTAAGAACATAATAGTCACCTTGAAAGAGAGCAGAGGTCAACACAGCCCAGCACTGCAAGCAGCCCTTGCCATCTGGTAGCAACCGCTGAAGGGAAACCTCCTCCCCCTAACTTCTTGAACAAAACCCCACACTCACACTGCTGAAAGAATACCCTAACAAAAATTCAGTTCATAGGAATATCATTGCTGTCAATCTAGGATGTACCTGAAAGGATTTTCTAGCCCTCTTACCCTACGTGTATCCTAATCCGTGACAAAACAGAACTTTTTTGTTTAGAGATCCTCAGATCTGACTGGTCATTTAGGGATTGGTCTGCTGAACCCAAGAACAAAGAGACACTGCAGTAGGCTCTAGTTGTTTTACTTTGACAACTTGGAAAAATGCTACACAGTTGGTAGATTTTATTCACAACCTATGTATGCCATCAATTTTCTCAGTTGAAAGCAGCAGAAGCAAACTTCCATTCATATGCTAAACTATATTTATGCACACCACCACTCTGTTAATTTTAGCTAGAACTGGTTGTACTACACTTCTAATACGCTAATTCTGTAAATTTAAAGACTGACTTTGGTAAAAAAATGGTTCATAGCTTTCTAACCTTCCTTCATGTTCTCGTCTTACACTCCAGAAACTGGAGACAGAAATATTGAATTCCTTATGCTGCACAGAGACTACAAGGATAAAATTGTCAATCTCTCTTGTCTGGAAGACGTAGGCTGTGTCTAAAAACCAGTAACCTTCCCTCTGTAATTGATGAAAAAGTTTGTTCTTTAGCATTGTCCCTTTTTTCATTATGATTGGAAGGGCTAATTAAAGTTTAATATAATAAGATACATCAGATACTCAGTTTAATTGCTCTTTGAAGTGCTGGTGTAAACATCCATGCTAAGCATCTCAATTGCTATAATGGGAGTGAAAAAATGAGGTTTAATATGGAAAAGAAATACAGACATAGAATTAGACCACCTATACAACAGGAAAAACAGGTGTCATAGTGGCAGGATATATATTTCCTGTGACATTCTATCACAAACATTTTTCAGGTTCATACAGAAACATTTATTTTCTCAACTGTAAAAACCCATAACCACAGAAATATTTCTACATTACCTAAACACAAAACTGTTACAGAGTATTATTCAACTCAAAGTACACCTAGTGTATCAGTCTCAAAAGAATTATTGTGGAAGCACTGTTATTTAATGTGATCAACTTAGCCTGCCCTTCAAATGCAACTCAATTTTTAAATAAAACAAAATCTCTACAGGAACTTTCCATGGTATGATCAACAGTCTTCCTAAATCTGATTTAACAATCTGTAAAAATATGTAAGAAATATATAGTAGGTATATTGAGATACTCACTGTTCAACAGCAGTCTTTCCCTAGAAAGCTAAAAATATTTCAGACTTTACTTTTCACCTTGTTGCCAGTTTTGCTAATGCAGAGCTTTAAGGCAAGAGGATTACAGATATATCCTATAGAAGGTCAAAAAATGTTTCAGCCAAATTGCATACATGAAACTAAATTAAATCCCAAATTTGATTATCACTGTACCTTTATGAAAAAAATTATCCCAAAGTAGATGCTACTAAAAACATCCACTACTGCAAACACTACTGGAGAAGTGTTTAGAAAGAAGATTAAAAGTAAATCAATTGCAGCACCACAGTAAGGAGCCTCTGGAAACAACATCCCATTATATACTACATTCTCAACGTTCAGAATGACACTAAAGATAAAACTCCTTGCTTATCATAAACACCTATCAGTAAATAATATTTCCCTTTTAAAGCCACATCTCAGAATCAGCATGCCCTGAGCTTCAAGTTTAGAATGCTCTGCTTATGTATTTATATAATTATATTTAAATATATACCATGTATTTACACACAGATACAGTTTTCTTAGGTAAGCATAAGCAATTCTCATACTTCTGTGCACTGGCATAAAGGCTAACTCTGGGATCTATGCCAAATATTAATGCATCCAAATAAGAATTTGGGAGTGAAGGAAAAAAGTCCACTTTAACATCTCAAAATTCCAAAGGAACTGGCACCTTTAGTGAAAAGTATCACTAGACTTGTGATAAGTCCAACCAGACTGGACCAATAAAACATCACAAAGACAGCAAGTATGTAAGGGGGGGGAAAAAGAAGGGGAAAATAAGATTGGATAATCTTGATAAGTACGCAAAGTTTTAGCACAAATTCTGAAGGCAAGAAGAATGCATGGAGGTAAATGTAATAAAATACTGTGTGGATTATAACAAAAGGAGTCTGCATTAGACAAAGTTCTCTTTCCTAAGTATCAGGCTAAATGTTATTGACTGAGGTGCTCAAAGACCCATTTTGGGACTATACTATTCAACATTCTGTAACATCAGCCTTAAAGGACTGGAAAAATGTCTAAGCTAGCAGATGCCACAGTCAAACAATACAGTGAATTACTGGGATGCTGCAGGGAATAAAACTACACAAACTTAGGACTGAAAAAAATAGAAAAGGAACAAAATGACACATTTTGAATCCTGAGTATGAAGTACTCAGGATTTACTTGTAATCATCAGCCATTTCCAACTGAGCTGTCCAGCGTATGGGTTAATAGTGTGGGAAAAAACAATGAGCAGCTGCAAAAAAGCGTTAGTAGAACACTAGAATGTAGCCACAGACATTTCCAAGAGAAACAAGAAGATAATCACAACGTTGTACACAGCATGAAAAGATCTTAATTTGGATTCTAAATATAGCTATATATGTCACCAGCTCCTGTTGAAAAGATGATGATGACGAATTCAAACTGAAGCTCATTCCAAGATATATTAACAGTACCAGTGGAAAAGAGAAATTTGGTCAGTCTAACAAACTGAAAGAGCAATACGAGAACACTATAAAAACAGCAGGTGAGAGAATGGGAGACAACAGTCTTTAAAGATTACAGTAATTAAAAACCGTGGAATGAATGAATATGGACAGTCAGAGGGAAACTAATGGGGAAATCAGATTTCTTACCTGAACTGCTGGAACAGAGACCCTAGCCCACAAAGCATAAAAACCTTCTTAAATTTAATATGGCATTGTCTTTATTTTTAAGAGGCATTATTGCCTATAGATGCCAGTAAAAGCAGGCAACAGAACTCAGTTACTTCATGTGTTCCCATGTAATGAAAAGTAATAGCTGTAAGGCAACATACAAACGCTCAGTGCATCAGACTGGAAGAAGCTGGAACACTTGTCCTTTATGGAGCTTTTTCATTTGTTTGTTTTTTTAAAGACGTACTTCCATATTCTGAAGTACAAGTTAAATTACCGTTTGCATTAACAAGCGTTTATATCCAATGGTAAAGTTGTAGGGTGGCAGAGCAGTCTGATTACTCACTTACAAAAGCACTCAATGTCAAAGGAGTTTGAACCTTACTTTGAAATGACATTTTATCAATTAATTGTTTTCTAGTTTATTTCATCTAAACATCAATCTTCCTACAAAATAGTATTTATTTTGTGCAATACAATTATTAGCAGGTAAACTTACACAAATACTTTGAATTCATTTTAAAACAGCTAACAAGAAATGTCAGTTTCATTCTCCTAGTGACAAGGCTGAATATCTCACAGCTATTAAGAGAAACACGACACTGGACAACTGGGTTTCAGGTTGCCTTCAGTAAATGATTTATTCTTAACCTGTTAGTAAGCAATGACTTGATTTCCCTAACCATTAAGCCCTACAGAAGTGGACAGTAATGAAGAAAAAATTATGAGGCTTTCTTAAACTATGTGTAAGATTAACAACTCATAAGACAAACTGTGTCAACCTGAATTTCTCTGTTTCATCTTCAGTGCCTTTCACCAAGAAAATGCTGCCATTTGGTTAGACTACTAAAAACAAAGAGGAAAATGTATAGGCAGTGCTTAAAACACCAACAAGTAAAGACTGCACCCTCCAAATATTTGTTCTTAGACCTTAATGAAGGGGTTTGAAATGCAAAGTTTGTGTAGTGGAAAAAAGCACAATAATTAATGCTCCAGCATCATAAGCAGCCTTGTTTGTTAGATGAGCACACAGCAGATCTGGTGCTTTTAAGCATTCATCAAGAAATGACTAATAATTGGACAGAGAATAGGCCAACTAATACATGGTATAAATACATTGGTAAAGTACACTTCTTGACCTTTTTCAGTTCACACTTTGCTTGAGAAACCAGCAGAAATTGTTCAGTGTGAATTTAAAACTAACTGTTGATGCTAAGTTTCAAAATCAACTTACCTGCCAAAATTGGCTGGCAAAAACTCAAGAAAAGCATCGTTCAGGTACAGCTGCGTTAGGTTTAAGAGTTGGGAAAATCCATCTGGAAGCCTGTACAGAAAAAAAAAAATGCAGTGCCTTTGTTGCAATTACACTTGGGGCATAGAGTCATATTTTCTTAACCATTGCATTTTCTTAAACAGTATCATATTGAGGTGTTACGTACTGACAACATTAAACATAAGGTGATACCAGAATTCCTACAAAATCACAATAGATATTTGTGATCTGTAAGATAAGTTTCAAAATTACTTTTAAGTACATTATCTACAGGCATTAAAAACTACGAACAACAAAAAGTATTCATTAGAGACAATAAGATATATTACAATCTGCACAATACCTCTTTTCACTAGAAGAGTTATATTGCACAAAGTTTGTCTCCTGGTAGTGCTACCTCTGTCTAATTTTGTCATTACAGAAGGTGACAGGGAAATCACTCATACAAGCTAAGTTTGAAAGTGGTACAGATGTTAGAGTAAAATTAATAAGTTATTAAGAAAGAAAACTCTTTATATATTTCTTTACATTCACAGAACAGTGACGGACCTAAAGTGGAGAAAGCCACCTGGTATAACAACATAGCATTGCCTACACAGCCTATTAACACAGGCAAAATATTTTAATGACATAGCAACACTTTATGACAGTGCAATGAGGTTAAAGAAGATAGTTCTCAGGTAATTCTGCTTCCCACCTCAAAGGGTTAGTGCACATAAGGGGCAAGCCTGAGAATAAGTAGCAATTGCACAAACTCTAAAACATAAAAAACACTCACACAAAAACCCCCACTTACTTTGAAATTGGATTTACGCTGGCCTCAACAACTGTCAGTACTTTACAGTTCTTAATGTTTTCTGGAAACTCCTGTATGCCTGCAAGATACAGCGAGAGGCAGGGCCTTTATCTATTAGACTCCATCACAGGCATAAGAACTACACACACAAAGCTGCTAGCCATAGAAATTTGAATTCATTTAGCAACCAGTGGAATGGTTAGCTGATTCATTTTGGATACAGTTTTCATTAAACACTCTTATGCAATATTGATTCTTTTACTGTTCTATTCCTAAACCATTTAATACTGCAGCTAAGCAGGCAGCTCACCCAGCCACAGTTCAGATACACTGTACTCTAACAATTCCCGCTGCTCATTAGCAAGTATTACAGTACCTGTACTTTGCAACGTACGTAAGATCAGGCCCTCATTCCCAATATTTTTAAAGCATTCATACACACAATAAAGTTTCTAACAGGATAGGTTTATCATATGCATAGCTTGTAAGAAATCCAGGTGAAATGGTAAGGCTTCAAATCTCAAAGTATGTTTAAATATTCATGGTTCTGAACAGATAGTCCAAAATGTGACATATGCTTACTGTTAGCTTCAAATTATTAGTAGAGAAGGACACACACGTCTGAAAATTAGAACAATAAGGAACTTCTTTTTTCCAAGACTATCTCCAGAAATGCCAGAGCTAATTTGCAAGGCACATATCTGCCAAATTTGTATTTGTCAGAAACTGACAAAACAAGTGTTGGAAACAGGAGACAGATATCCACCTAATCAACTGCCAAGACTTTCACCTTAATCTTTACTATACCACAAAAACATATAAAACCATGCAGTTGCTTCTGCCATATATTACTACATTGTTCTCGTGCCCTGGGACAGGTGTTTTTATTTAAAAAAAAACAACCCTGTCCTAAGTATAGTAACCATTCATACAGCAATCCTTCCACTCAGATTAAGAACACACTATATATTCAAGAAAAATCCATACACCAGTGAAATAAAATTAGTTTAAAACAATTTTATTTTCAGGTAACAGAAACCTTAGCTCCTTGTCTTTCAATCAATGGATGCAATTGTCTGCTTCTACAGTGCTCTGTCAAGCACATGGAGAGGTAAGTCTGAACCCAGAGAAGGAAACCACTAAGAATGAACCGTAGTCTGTGGACGTTTACTTTTAGGCTAGTAAGAATGTGACATTCCATGCCATTCTGAGTAACATTCACTCTGTTACAGTCCAGCTGCAGAGAGAAAGACAAGGGCAGTGAGTCTTCCCATGCAGATTGCCAGGTGGGACTTGGTTATGCCTCTCCCTGTATCTATCTGTTCCGAGAATATGGAAGAAGAAATGAACATGGTGAAGCATCAACTGCTAAATAACACTCTTTCTTAGATACAAAGTGACACAATTTTTTTATGCTAGCTGGGAGTTTGGTTCTTTCTATGTTTGTGTAGTAATAAGACTGACATGGTATGTTAGGACTTGAGAGATGACAATACCACCTGAGAAGAACAACAGTCTCAAAACACATACTTTTAAGTCAACTGGTAACACTGAGAATCAAGGTCAGCATGCTGACTTTCCCTTAAAATGAACTGAAGCAGAAACAAAATTTCTGCCAAAGCAGACTTTTAGGTCTTTCTTGACAGGAACCTGTTTGTCACACTGAATGGTTGAAACTATTACTTTTGACTCATATCTGGTATTGCACTCTGTCATTGAGAGTTGAAAGGCAAGAAAAGCACCCTAAGTCACATAATTAATCCAGGCATTTAAATACCTCCAAGTATTGTGGATCCTCTTGAGAAATAACTTGTTGAACTTGATAACAATAATATCTAGAAGCAAAGGGGACCAAGAGGAATTGAACCATCAGCTGTAATCAAGGGCAAGATTTCTAACACTTCTAGTTCACCACTATGCATGTTCGTGTATATGCACACATGTGTAAATAAAAATATAGCCTTCTATATATATGGCTTCAGCTACATGATGTTTCCTGGGGCTTTGAGTGGTGCTGAAGTAGATGACAACAGCGGACTTCAATTGACTTAATCACTCTCCATTTCAAAAATGAAAGCTAAAATATTAATAATACTTACAATGTAATGAAGCTTCATTCCTGGAAAGCAGCAGTGATATTTTCAAGTCCAAGGACAAGCTAAAGAAATATCAGAAAACTACCAAAGAAAGACTAGAAATGTGCCTTGACTACTGCCATATGATATTTGTATTAAGAGAAACATTTCCACAAAATTTAAATATATATTATCTTAATTTCAGTTGTAGCAGGAAGCCTTTTTTACTGAACAAGAGTATCCAAGCACATAGATGGAAAGCATCTAACATGTCACAGTATCCTAAGCCATGGCAGATAAAAATATTGCATGTAAGAGGCCTGTATGGATGAAGTTATGGATGATTTGTACTAAGTGGTCTTCTATTGTCTAAGGAGTGCATCAAGATGTCTTTACTGCCAATATAGCTATGTCTTTCTCAAAGCAGGTATCTACATTAACCATAGTAAATGACTGCTAAGCTCTGCCTTGGAGGCAGAGCTGTGTTTCAGACTCACTGCATGCCATTAGTTTTGCTGTTCAAATCACACTGAGAGATTCTCTAAGCTAAGGTTTTCTGATAGATGGTCACCAAGCCTTGGCTTGGTCCTTGCATGAAAGAGTGCTCTGGGACAACACGCTAAACCTTATGTTTTTAATAATATTAGTTTGCACTGCCTATATCAAGAATTCATTGGAGCACAGAAGTCTTAAATCTGTGATAACTACCTAGAAAACAAAACATAGCACATCTGCTAGGGAGGAGAACGTTAACATAAACATACCCTCAAAATAACAACCAAATAAGATACTAGCTGTCCCAATACAGACATGTTAAATCTGCATTATTTTGTATACAACCAGAGGACTTTACAGTATTCTTGTTTGACTGTGCCTTGGGCAAGGGGCAGCAACAATTTTAACAATAAATTAACAAAAGAAATTTAACTGACATGAGAAAACTAACTGAAGGAGTCTACTACAAATTTAATTTTGCTTCTCCTGCGAGTCAGGATTGTTATGGTACACAATATCCTTACCAACCTCACTTAAAACTTCAATACGAATAAAAGGCAGCCGCCATTCAAAAGAGCAGTACATTGGGAATGACAGCATGAAATATTTCTGATGTCTATAGTACACATTCAGAAATGAAAAAAACCAATAATAGGACACTGCTCCTCTCTATAGTGTAATAGGAAGTTGTATTTACTAACTGACTATACAACAACCTTTAGACTCTCACTGGTCCTCAGTTATATTCCTCCTGCATGCCAGAAAGATGGAGTACTGTTGGACTACTATTCTTTACATTCTCACTCCAAAAAATCAAATTCAAAAAGCAATTAACAAAGAAGAGTAAGAAAGACAGCACAGACATACCAAAAAATGAGACACGAGGAGGACAAAGGGCTGTAAAGAACACTTTATAACAAGATCTGTTCCCTCTTTCTCTGCTTTCCATCTATCTTTAGTGTCCTGAATGTTCTTCCCCATTAAGGAAGCTCAACACATCTTGAGGGTTTCCACGACCACATCTTTCTGTACTCCTTTGGTAACATTGTGCCAGTTAATCCATTTGATAGCCAGCCTAACCCTCCATGAGCATCTGAGCAAATCAGCACTGCTAAGGTCCACATTCCCTTCTGTAACTCATTTTTCTTTCAGTTCTTTCATTGCTTCCTTTATACACTAATATTCAAGGATTACAGTGCAACAGATTACTTGGGGGTTATGTAGTCTGTTGCAGCCTCATTCCACTTTCCTTGAAAAGCATCATATGAACAGGTTCTTCATCCTGCTGATTCCTACTTCACATAATAACAACCATCACCCCCAAGCAATTTCAGTTCTGTAGTTGATCTACAAATCACACTCACTGTTTTCAACAGGTATCACACTCGTGATAACCATTTGCTGAGCACAACAGGAGGAAACACAATTTGCTTGTAACTTTTAATTCTAATCACCAAATCCAAACTGAATTGAGTTTCCCACAGAAGTAAGATTCACACTATAGCTTTTAGTATTACTCATCTGTTCTTTGCTCTCCTTTTTCCCAAATTTCAGGCACTCAAATGCACAGGCCAATTTCTACCAAAAACAACACTTAAAAAAAAATAGATTGAGGGTCAGCCCAGGACCGGAGTAGAAGACTGTTAAGAAAAATTTGGCAATAAAGTAAGGAAGAGGAATCTAAAATTCTTGTCTTCACTAAGCCAAAAGCAGAAAGCACTCATCACTGATAACTCCACTTGGCAAAAACTCACCAGCTAGCCTAAGCTAAAAAGTGGTGTTTAATCACAATTCCAGACCAGCTGTAACACATGCCAAAAGGGCACACCAAAAAGGTTACATAGGGATTTCAGGCCAACGGCCACAGGCCTGAAAGTAATCAACCTCAGTTCTGGATCACATAACATGGCTGAAACATGGCATTCCATCTGGTCTCTACTCCCCAGTGAGAAAGGATTTTTTTTTTTTTTTTTGGCAGGGCTCATCAGAGCAAATGTGCACAGAAGTCCCTCTCTTTGTTTAGATCAGATTCACCATCCAGAGTCAAACTCATCTCCTCCTCAACAAAGCAGAGTCTGTTCCTATCACCAGGGTCAGCATAACTTGCAGAGTAGAAGAGAAAACTGGGACAACTTTTTCACTCCATCAGGTAAGATTTTTTCATTCAAATACCACCAATTCTGGATTTAAAGATAACAGTGCAAGTCATATCCACTGCTCCAAGAATTCTTCACTGCAATGGATCCCAGAGCTGACAACCCAGCACACTACAGTTCCAGCCCGAGTGCAGACAAGGGTTTGTGCTGCTGTTCATACTCTAGTCATGTAGAAGTATGTCTCTTCACTATCAAATGCTAAAACTAGACTGCCCCAATTTCAGTTACTGAAACCATTACAGCTATACAGCAGAAGCAGTGCCTCCAAATCAAGTTCCACCTCTTCTGATACACAAAAATGAAAGACACATGAGTGATGTCCCAAAAGCAAAGTGTTTACATCTAGATTTCTCAGTTTGTAAGGACTATACGAAAAAAAATGTTTTTCTAACAGGCACATTGAAAAGCCCTCCTGCTGCAATATAAATCTACTCAACTGTGCACTGTCCCACTCTGCATCCTTACAAGAGCAGAAGAAATCTACAAAACATTTTTAAAATTCTGAAAACAAACTCCATTGGGTATCTTTATTTTTCTCTGAAGTTATTTTGCTCAACAAGTATCTATTTTCAGCTTAATAAGCAGATCACATCTGTATCTTCACTTTATAAAGTCCTTTTCCCGTAGACTCCATATTCTGAAAGTTTAAAAATTTCACATCCCATTTGTCCCACCTCTGAACGCAGTCACTTGCAGGCTTGTAAGCTACAAATATTCTGGGTGCTCCTTTCTTGAGTTTACGCAAGGAAAAAAAAAAGGAAACTGAATCTTATTTGCATGATTGTTTGGAGGTTTTTAAGTGAAACAGACAAAGTGTTTAGTCCATTTAATAATTAAAGCAGAAAAGTCAGTTGAGCCACAAATTCAACAGGAACAAGTTACACAGTGTTTTCATTTAAGAAACAGAAAAAATCCAACCCCACCAGGGGTTCACAGGAAGTGATTTTTAAGGTCTTCTAATGAGTTTTAAAGAAAAAACGACTCTTATTCATTGTGATAACTATTGTAATATAATTGGGTTTACAATAAAATACAGAATTAGCAAGATATTTGGTGCTCAATTTGTTAACAAAGTGTAATTACCTACATTTATATGGTAATAGAATATTAATTCACAGCTCAAATAACAAGCTCTTCTGCAGAATATGTCTTTACATGGAAAAAGTAGCAGCATTAAGACAAACTATTTTTACAGCTTTGAACCCATGAGAAGCCTGAGTCAAGTTCAGAATTTCTATAATTCTCTGTTTGCAACCACTTGTGAAATCCAAAATTATCAGAAAGCTAAAACCTCATGCCAATTCTGTGAGGCTCAGACTGTAATGAATCCTGGTTTATAGCGCATGTTAAGCCTCCTGATCTGTTTAAATGGATAATGCCTCCTCATGACTTCCTGCAACAACACTAACTTGCACTGCTACTGCTACTGATGCAGCAAAGAAAAGAAGACAACAGTTTAGCGGGGGGGTTGTGGGGTTTGGTTCTTTCTTCCTTTTATATACATGTACTGGCACAGCTAGGACACTTGAGCAAGCCCGTAAGAGTCTTCCATCTCTAAGCCCTTCGGAAGAACTTGTTTTTAAAGGAAGATATCTCTAGGTCTGATTTAGCTACATTCTTTACACAATGGAAAGAAGAGAGTGAGGAGCAAGACAAGTTCCTAAATGCCTCTCCTCTGGGGAAAAAAAGGAGGGGGGGGGGGGATAGCAAATCACATGGCTTCTTGAATACATGCCTGACACATTAACTTACATAAAACTAAACACATAAGGGCAGGGTAAAACTGCAAAATGTGGAACACTAGGAAGGTTGCGGGCAGAAGTTTTGTTAATAATGCCGTCTTGGAAAATTAGCAAGGTTCAGGTGGTTTGCAACTATGTCTAACTTATTGCTAGAGTGTTGCTACCTGCCCAGAGTAACCTGAAACTAAAGTGTAACAAACACCTAAAGCTGCTTTGCTCTTTCTCCCCCTACCCTGTGGGCTACAAATTCAGTGTTGTCTATCCAATGACTTTCGGTTGATAGATGATGACTGTCACTCAAAGCACAGTCCTTTAAAAAAATAAAAGTACAGTCTGCCCTTACATGCAAACCCACATCTATAAAACCCATAATTACTTTTCCATGTTATGGAAAAGTATAACAAAAATTTGAGTGCAGAAAGAGATTTTATTACACTTATTCAGAAATTTCAGATATGTACACTCAAATTCCACATTTAAGACCTTATCCACATTGAAATTCCTTTCTGTTCACATCCTTTCTTACACAGCAATAATGTTATTCTGAAGAGACCGATCCTATGTAGCATCTTTAATAAGACAGGCAATATTTAAGAAAAAATACTATAAATACTTCAACAAGGATTTTAAATAGAACAGCTGCCTACATTTAGAACAAATTTAAGACCTCTGTTTGAAAATACATTATAGTAAAGCTAAAGACTCAGGAGTCAGTAGATGAAGTATCTTTTAATTATTTCACTATCGTAGATGATACAAAGCCCCTGCCTCCACCTGCCTTCTCAGTCCCGCATCCTCCCTGCCCCAGCCACCCCCAGTATAAGCAGGGAAGAACCAGATTTACAGAAAGTTGCTTTTGTTTTCAGAATTGTCCTCTCTTAGTACTCCTTGGATCTGTCTCCCTATTAACTGTAAATAATTCTCAACTCATTGAAGAAACATGATATTAAATGCACCAGATGGGCAACATAAGACTAGATACTCTCCTGAATTCTCGTTCTCCAACTCCTTCTGACACAGCATATTAAAGCCAGTTTGCCAAATCAGCAGATGATTTTAGAACACTGAAGAAAACATCTTTGATCTAATTTGCATCTGTTAACAAAATGCTTTAAAAATACTTAAAATAATTCTACAGGCAGGGTAGGTGTGTGTTTTCTTGCATTTAGTTTGTGTACTTTTCCATTAGGAATCCCTGCAATACCGACTGACAAACTGACATGTTTAGATCAGCTGTAAAAGTGCAGTGAAACACTCCTTAATATTTAAAAAAGCTATTAAAGATAACCTCACTTCCTTAACACCATGTTTCTTTTGATACTTATTTTCTAATCTTGCATTTAATCCTCCTAAGGCCTGAATAACACAAAATTTAAAAATTCAATATTTTTCTTTCATGAGCTGCAAGCAGCAGAAAATAGACCATCTTACTGTTTCCTACTACGCTAACTCCATAGGCACGAGCAATTTCAAACTTATTTCCAAGGCTTCCAGAAAAGGCTAACTTCCCTGGCAGTCACCTCATTGTGTGCTTCAGCTTTTCCAATCACTTGATTCTAGTAACCAGTAACATTAACTGTTCGGTCCATTCACATATGGCATTATACTGTACATGAACACTTCCCTCTTCTTCAAAGACTATGTAAAAATACTTCCTTGATAGTCTTACACATTATCCTAGTTGCAGGCTGTGGCTGGCATCCTGGTGCCACAAGGAAATGATTTTGCCCTAAAGGTTAATATTAGAGCACTAAAAGATAAAGATTCAGGGGTTAAGAGTGCTGTTGCAGGGTTTTTTGAGTGGGTTTCGGTTTTTTTCCCCCCACATAACTCTTGATATATAAACAGCTTAGCCATAGAGAATTTTTAAAAAAATTTATTTAGTTTCATAAATAAAACTCATTTTTCTCTATAGGTCTTAAATTCCGTATGCTGCAACTTCCCTTTCAGATGCAACCCAGTAGGACTGGTAGAAAAGGACACCTCTAGATGCTTTCCACAACCCAGATTGTACTTTCTGGTATAAGAAGGCTGTTTATTTATTGCACCATTTGTTCAATTACCATTCCATCTTCGTAACTAGGGTAGCACCAAGCTTCATCTAAAAGGCTTCAAACCTGGAAAGAAGCAGTGGAATATTTCCAGTATTAAGGGTTAAAAAACAGCCTGGAGAATCAGGTTAAGTACCCACTACTTAAAAAAATCTCCGGAATTTATCACCTCTTGCCAAGTAAAGTTAGAGGTAAAAGTAACTGTTTATGCTTGCTGCATGTATAGCAGTAGCTTGATACTTTAGGCTACACTAGTAGCCATGAATAATGCATTCCAAACCAAATGTTTGTACAAATGTTTGTAGGAGTTAGATGTCCATACTCCCTAACTCAGCACTTGCCTCAAAACACACATCACTTAACCCAAAGACTAGATATACTGACAGAGGAGCCAAATGAAGACTGATAAATAAAAACTCCACCCTCTCTGGCTCAAGAAGGTTCAGTAACTGAAGGTGCTAGACACTGGACACTGAGAGCATACTCTCCCAGCTTCATGTACTTCACTAAATCTTCCCCAGGTTTTTGCTTCTGGTCACTGTTGCAGACAGTGCACTAACCAGGTGAATTCTTGTTCTTATTAAATATTCTTAAGTATCCACTTTTGTATATCTGGGCATGTTCCTACTACACATTTTTACATAACGTATATATGAAATTAGACACATTTAAATCTGAGAAGAAAAAGGCAAGACCTTTTGTGAGCTATTAAAACATCAAAATGATTGCTTTCTTGGACTAACACCTGTTACGTATCTGATCTGCTACCTTGAAGGCTTTCTGTTACTTTGATCTTTCATCTAAATGTTAAATATTATGCACACACATGCATATTTGTACGTGGTTCTACTTAGAAAGCTGTATGCTTTCTTGTGCAACAGGTTTCCATCTATGAGCCAGACTGTAATTCTTGCAGTAACCTGAACACATTAAAACTAAAACTTTATTTATTTTGTATCAGTTCTTTAGAAAATTAAAATACTTGTATTCCATCTATATATTTGATTATGTCTACGCCACAAACTGCTCAACTATCTTACACGAAAATCCTACCATATTTCACATACAACGGTACTCAAACACTGAAGCTAACTACCCTCCTAATATGCTCTCTTTAAAAGTAAAAGCATATTTGTCTAAAGGCATTCACACTACATGATTTAGTCTCATCTACATAGGAAGAAAACACACTATATCAATACTACAGAAAAGGTACAGGAACCATCCCCTTCATTTGCCACAATCACGGGAATCTAAAAACCAAACTATTTTAGAATTTGACATCTCTCCTCATCCTGCATTAAGACTGGTGATTAATACCAGCAATATTTTTCTTAACAAGTTAAGAGAGTGATCCCCATGCTTCCCATGAAGTACTGCTTGCACACTGTATTTTTTCAATATCTAACATACAAAAAGGAAGAAGCAGAGATTTTGGTCTGTCTTGCTAGTCATGGAAAACTAGTACACCCCTTCCTATTTAGCTTTATCATAGGCAAACATCAGAACAATCATGGACAGTGGGAAACAGCAGTATATTCTTATTAAGAGAGAAGGAGACACATAGAAAGAGAATATGGTTGCAGCTATCAAGAGAAAAATGTTCTGTGGTTGCAACAGTAGACAGGGAAATAGAAAGTGAAACGCACTTAAAGCAACAAATTGAAGTCTCAGATAACAATAAACTTATCACAGAATAAACTGCACTATTTTTTACCTCACCCAACATGGACAACCAGGAACCCTCATATGGCTTTTTTTGACTTCTACAGAGCTTTCAGGAATAGTGGGAAACAACTTGTCCCAAGCAAACAAGCATGTGACTTGAGGGCTATTTCTGGTGTGCAACACTAGTCAGAGCAGCCATACAAACCACGATAAAACTGAGAACAGGCACATGATAATAGCCTAAATAAACTTGTGTCCTGTCATTTCTCTGAAAGGTGTTAAAGAAAAACAAGCCCTGGAGAACAGAGCTTCATAGTCTACCGGGATAGCATATCCTTCAGCTACTGCATCCTTGATTGTGTCAGAGTAACAAGTGCTCTTTCAGCAGCTCTCCAAAGGCTTAGCTAAAGGTTACGCCATTTGGACGGACAAATAACTCTCTAGCTGGTTAAGGGACCAGCTGCCTATGAGCTAAGGAACGCCTTAGCTAATACATGAGCTACAGAATTTGCCAGTACTAGAACTCAAATGCCCTTTTGCTGCTTTTAAGCCCTCAGCATTGAAAACTTGTGTTGGAAACAGTTAATCCTTTCCATAGTTCAGTCTTAGACAAAAAAAGGATTCTTTCTCTGTTTTGTGTCACTATGAAAGTTTAAGGCCAGTGTTCTTTACGAAAGACTATTAATCCACTTGTACCAGGAACAGAGCAGTGACAGTCAGGTCAATTTATCACACTAAATGCTGCGTTCATTAGGCAGAAATAATAAAGTAACAGTTTAAATATAGACTGGGCTACAATGAACAATAAAGGAGAACAACACCTCAACAACTGGAATACTTTCTTAATAAAGCAGAATTTACTTAATTATGTGCAGTCATAATTAGCTAGCTGTCAGAATAAAATAATGAACTTAATATGATAAAACCTTTGGCATATTTAATCAATTCTTATTTACAAATAAGATTTGAAGGAGAAGTCCTCTTGCTTCACTTCGAATTATTAAGACTACTATATCCTCATCAATTAGCATGATTGAACTTTTTTTTTTCCTCATAAACATGCACAAATAAGCCACACAAACAAGTCTGATGACAATATAAATTATTCCAGTTTCCTCACAGTTGAACACATCTGATAGCTTGCCAAAGTAGCACCATTTATAAAACCTCACGTATATAGTACCCAGCTGACAACACTTGACAACTTATAAAAGGCTGACTTACACACAATGACAGATATTTTAAAAGTCAGACAAGTGAACCAGTCAGTGTCCATAGTCTTCACATGCAAAAAAGTTACCACCACAAGACCAGGGCAGTAAAGCAGCCAAGTCCTACTATAATTTTCCAAAAGCTCATTACAATAAACTGGAAAAAAAATAATATATGAAACAAAATATAATATAATCCAGCACAATTCTGCAAACTCTGTATAGTGAAACATGAGGAAAGCCTTAAAAGTAATAAATTCATGCATATGTATTGAGAGAACAAAATATTTCACAAAATCAGTTTTCAGTAATGAATCTCAAACTACAAACTAATCACTGAGGGAGATACAATTAAATATCGCAACCTGATAATAAAAGAGCATCTTTGTTAAACAGTGATTCAGAGTTGTAATTTAAAATTTACTACTTGTGTACATTCTAGAAATTATACTTTAACTAGTGTCTTTATACAGTCAATGGAGATTTGCCTTTTAGCCACCCCAATATATTAAATGAATTGACTTACCATTCTTGCTGACATCCAGTTCCCTGAGATTAATGAGATTTGCAATGGATGCTGGCAATGTGGTTAGATCATTGTCTGGCAAACTCAGCTTGTGCAGAGACTGACAGTTAAAAAGTTGCTATTGAAACAAAGAAAAAAGTGAGTACAACTTTCTCTACACAGCTTTTGTTTTTCATTCCTTTAAACTTCTGACCTCACAACTTGAAGGCCAAACTATTTAGAGTCTTTTGAGTACAAAAACTTTAGTTTTATTCAAAGTTGACCAAGTTTACAATGCTTAGAAAAGCAAAACACTACTAATGGTAACAAGTCAGCATTAACACTTTACAAACTCCTTCCAGTATCTCAAAAATTGTGACCTGTAGTTACATATAGGCCTGCAAACACCACAAGGTATTTTCCATAATAGACATGCCATGTGCTATTCCAGAGGTAACTATAATTTCTTCAAAAACCAAAGAAGTAATCCATAGTTTTTTAACTCCAATAGTTCTGTAACACAGGATTTGAGTAGGAATTAATCTTCTCTAATAGTTTTAATTTTCTCATGTTAAATTTTGCAATATTACTTTTTCTCTTCTATGCTACCTATGGAAACCATGACTATGATGAAAACTAGTAAAAGTTTGACCTACGGATATAGAAACAGTATAATCTCTTCTGCATACCTGCATTATAATTCGCATCAGATATTAGAGCAAAATCTCTTCCTATATGCAAAGTACATTGAGATTCTTACCCAATAGCATTACGTATTGACAAAATAGGGCAAGTAGTATTGTTACAATGGAAGAAAAATCCTCAAATGCAATATAGGGAGTTTACATATAGCAAAAAAAAAAATCTTTAAAAAAATGGTTGGAAAAAACTCATCTGAACAATTTACTATGAATATTCCCTTCCTAACAATTTTTGGTAAGATCACACATTAATGAGGGCATGGTTTTGTGATTTATAGAGTAGTTGGACTCAGTGGTCCTGGGGGCTTTTTCCAATCTAGTGATTCTGTAATTCTGTGATAAATGACTTAGCATTCACTTCTTCTGGTATTCTAAGAAAACTTCGTACAAAATCAGGAAATGTTCTATGACTGAAAACATCCACCTCAGTCAACATTATACCAATAGTTTAGCTTAGCTAACAGGTCTTGTGTCTCTACATCACTAGGCCATGATTTCAACCACTGATTGCTGAACAAGCCCCATTCATGTAATGCTTGCATATACCACCCCAGAACTAAAAAAGACAAAAACTAGCAAGAGGGACAGTTCAAACCATGAGCTTTAACTTGAAGATATTTCCAGTTAGTCAGAAATGTGCATCTGCTAGAACTGGTTGATATAGTTGCAAGTTAAGTTGGATTTCATATGGGAAGAACTTTGATGAGCTCCTGTATTTTGGAGACATTCCTTTATTTCAGTATGTCAAACAAGTATACTTGAAACTCATTCCTGAAAACAGTAATCTGGACTCTGGGAATCATTAGAAATTTCCCCAATTCGTCAGTTGAAAGAAAATGCAAAGAACTGCAAGATCCCTAAAGGCAAATGAGGGTAAAGGGAGTTGACATGATGTTGACTTTGTAGTTGTTCCTTTTGTTGCTGCTCTTCCTTTTTTGATGTTTGCATGTTCATTACTGTTAGCAACACCAGAAGTCATGTAATTAAGGACCACTCTACTGCAGAATCCCAGTTTCTTCTAAACAGCAAAGTAAGAAAGAAAACTAAAACTGGTGCAGTTTGAGCTTTTCAGCTCAAATGCACACCACAGCACTTGAGAGGAACAGGATACCTTTTCAGATGTGGTTTAGCACAGAAGAGCAAATAATTTCCAACATCACTTTTGAAAATGAGACTACACAGCAGTGCTTCGTGCAAAGCAGAGTCCTTCTCTACCACCACTTTTCATTCCACCACAGTTTTCTCATGCTGTGCCCTAGGGCAGTCAACTACTAAGTTAAGGCACTATATTATAAGAAATTATTTTTTTAAAGTACTCTGGAGTTCTAAAAAGATTAGAGGGGAAAAAAAAAAAATAGCCACACACGCTGCCAGGCCATTTCAGGTTGACAAGCCCCAAACCAGTGGTGTAGTGGCATTAAGTGGCAGCAGATTGTGAAACAGGTAAGGACACACTATGGGAGCAAAGAAGAAACAGGAATGCAGGAATGTCTTAACAAGGAATGTCTTAACTAGGCTTTGGAAAGCTGGAGACAGCTTAATAAGTGTCTAATAAGTACTGCACCTTTCATCTGAGATGTCTTTATTAAAGCCTTTTGTAACATTGAAAGGCTAAATAAAAGCTTGAGTTAGGGGAAAAGCATACACAGCTTGAAACTCTGGTTCCAAATTAGTTACGATAATTTCAATTTTACAGGCCTTCCCTTATGGGTCTTCTATGGATAGTTATCAGATTACAATTTCTGCCAAATGATTAAATAAAAAATATTTAATATGTCTTTACTACTCCCTAATCTCTCACAGTATTTCAATTTTTATGTGGTTTTGTTTCATTTTGAAAACTGAAACAACAGTAAAAATCGATGACCAAAATTACTTAAAAGCAGGGGAAAAAAGCTTAGCTTGTCAAAAGTAAGCCCATATAGATCACTTTTTTATAACATACGAGGACATAAACACGAAGCAAGGTTACTAC
The DNA here is from genome assembly GCA_013389865.1 of Piaya cayana. Lineage (NCBI taxonomy): Eukaryota > Metazoa > Chordata > Aves > Cuculiformes > Coccyzidae > Piaya > Piaya cayana. Next base: position 55,291 of record WAAB01022159.1, on the reverse strand, counting down.
AGGTCCCTGCAGTCCAGCAAAGAAAAGTAAAAAGAAAAAAAACAAATGGTCAAGCAGCTTTTAGTCTGGCTAATGTAATCTTAGACTAGATCACAGTTAAGTGGCACACTGGCCACCTCGCAGTATACTCAAATATCAAAAGCTGATTTAATGTAAGAACTAATAAAATCAAATGGCATGTAACAAAGAAGGAAGACAGAGGCGACTAACTGCTTCTTCTGGTCCAAAATGCCAACACACATTCATTTGGTCACTACAGTACCGTCTTTATTCCTTTAACATTATTTAAAAGGTTTTTTTTTTCTTTTTTAGAGAACTATGAGTTTGGGAGGAAGGTATTTGCTTAGATCTTACTATTTGGCATACAGGAATTTAATGCCCTAAAAAGAAGATGTATCTTTTCTTGGCTAAGAAGGGTATTTTATTCTGTTTAAGTATTCAATTGTATTCTCCAATAACAGATGTAAGAGGAATGAAGCCCTGAAATAATCTGAAAAAAAAGAAACCTGAAAGACTGATACATAATCTTCAACAGCAAGCTACTAAAACCTGAAGTGATTAAGTCTAAGGTAAAGAAATATCTGCCTGGGAAGAGACAAAAATTAAATAGTAGAAGTTAAACTAAATGAAAATATAAAACCCAATTCTATTCCATGAACAGACACAGATTTTCAGTGCTGGCTTCTCAGGAGCATTTAAGGCTGAATCTTCCAAAGCAGTCAGCTGGTTTAAGACTACTGGAACACAGGGCTTCCAATAACTGTCAAGTTACTATCCTGAAATTGTTTTAATTCCTTATTTGTTTTACCTGTCTTTCAAAAAATCCAAGCCAGCAAATCCTGAAGTTATTAAAGCCAACTTTCCAAAAATCTACCACAACATTCTATAACCGTCTGTGTAATAGTGAAGATAGGCAAATAATGGTGACAAAACAATTTTAAATACTAAGACTTTCACTTAACCACTGAGTTTTTAATTACACCAAGATAGGACCTACTAAAAGAAACAAGCTTTGTAATTCACTTTGTAATTCTCAAAAGTCTCACTGGCACAAATTTTCATTCTTTAGTATACTGTTAATTCAGCATGCAGTTTTTCTTCAGATTTAAGAAAAAAAAAGATGTTAATATCTATAATAAAGAAGTAGTCAAAATGGCATTCCAGGGCTCTAGTTTTTGAACTTCAATAATCTGAGATACTTTAGAAAGCCTCTTCAGTCACACACCAAAGAAGAAAGCAGGACTTCAAGTGAATACTCATCTTTCGTGGCACACAGTTTTGAACCAGACAGTAATCTTGCTTCTTCTAATCTTCACGGGTCATCTGTGGCATTATTTTGAATCTCTATTTCCTGAATACAATTAGTCAGTTTTGAGCAGACACTGCCACGCAAATAAATGAGCCCGCTTCTTCCGCTATGTAACTCTATGGGGCTGGATCAGTTGCTTAAGAAGTTTCATCCCAACTCGTGCAGCAAACTAGTCAAGCTGGAACACATATATATTCCTTCTACTAAGGCTGCTGGGACCAATGTTTACTTAAAAACATTAAGCAAAATGTAGCCTATAAGCTGAAACGGGAAGCTAGACACTATCAGCTTCTACAATGCTTATGAAATAACAGAGTTCATAAACGTAACCAAAAGAAGACCAATAAACATACCTTTGGAAGCTCTTCAATCTGATTAGCATCTAAATAGAGTTCTTCCAAGGTCTTTTCAAAAGTAAAAATCTCCTTAGGCACCTGTTCCAGGCTGCAGTGAGAATAATCAAGAGTAGTGACTGTTTCCTCCTCTCCACGCAGGCAGCGGCATGCCACCAGCCGCACAAACAAATTCCGCTTTGTTGTCATTTTCAGGCACTGTAAAATAGAAATTGGTTGTTTCAAAATCCAAGACAAATTCAGAAATACTTACATGGACAGCTTCTCAAACCTCCCCTGGCTGCAAATACTTACAGAAAGAAGTGTCTACATACCTGCATATATCTCTGTATGTATACACATACACATTTTTCTTTTAAATCTAACAGATTTGCAGTGGTATTAGTTATGGTTGAAATACCTACAGACCCCAGAAGATGAAGCAACAATTTAGCTTGTAACTTGTCACCTGCTAACACAGCCCTACATCGCAGAGAAATAGAGGATTTTGAAGCAGCAGTTCTGAAGTATCAATTGCGTTTTTACAAAACAGCTTATCTGTACCTTTGCAAAGGTTATTGGGATCATATTTTCACTAAGTACAGTGAAATCCATCCTCCACAGAGCATTAAAAAGAAACTACAGAAAAGCTATTTTTTGGTGAAGATTAAATTAATGTACCTCAATTTCAAACTCCTTATTTTAAGACAGATTACAACAAAAAGAACCAGCACAGTTTCTACCAACTGTTTAAAAGTTTATCTACAGTTTAAAAGGAAAGGTTTCTAAGTGCACAGATAAAGTAGTGACTTCTTTCTGCAATTCCATTCAGTTAGGAAAAACTCATCTTTCTATACACAATGGAAGAAACCTTCACCTTGCTATGGAAATATATCCTTCTTTGAAACTCAATCATTACAATACTCCCACTCAGCAGGAGCTGGTAATCCTAAATGGTGCAAACTGTACTGAGAGTGTAGACCAGCCATGTTATTCCTCCTTTCTCCTCAGCAAGAGCACAAGTTTAGGTCTTTTCCCATTAATTACCACCAATTTTCAAAAAATTTGGAAACCATCATCTCCAAAACTTCATCTCAAGTTTCAAGTTTGGCTGAAATCAGATGACAGACAACAATTTTTCAGGAAGGACCAAAATGGGCAGATAGGCAACATGATCCTGTAAGAATCATTACCTCACAAAACTGGTCTAGGATCATACGCTTTTCCAAAAGAGGCAGTAAGTGGATCTTTTCCTCAAACTACCAATTTCCCAAAATAAAAAATGTTTTTTTAGTTCCCATTTTTTTCTGACTTGCAGAAACTAAATTTCAACTTCTGGATTGGTGACATGTAGCTTGCACCCCCAAGTGCCAAAAATGTCATTTGTACACAATTAGTGGACTGTAGTGCAACTTTCAAATAGTATAGCAAGAAAAAAATACCTGTTTCACCCCAGCCTGTACTGATACCAGAGGTTCCATGACCCAAGTGCAGGACCTGGTATCTGGCCTCAACAAACATCCTGAGGTTCACATGGGTCCACTTCTTAACCTTCTCCAGGTCCCTCTGGATGGTATTCCATCCCTCAGGTGTGTCAGCTGCACCCCTCAGCTTGTCCTAGTCCCAGTATGAATCTCTGAGGGACAACATCCATCACTGATCTCTATCTGAACATTGAGCCATTGATCACTACTCTGGATGCAATCATCCAACTAATTCCTCATCCATCAAGCAGTCCACCCACAAATTTCATTTCTCTCCAGTTTAGAAAGATGCTGGGGGTGGCCACATCAATGGCCTTACACATGTCCACACAGATGACATCTGTAGCTCTTTGCTTGTCCACTGATGCAGTTACCCTGCCACATAAAGCTAACAGGCTGGTCAGGCAGGACTTGCTCTTGGTGAAGCCATGCTGGCTGTCTTGAATCACCTCCATGTCCGCCATGCACCTCAGCATGGCTTCTAGGAGAATCTGTTCCATGATCTTCTCAGGCACAGAGGTGAGGCTGATAGGCTGGTAGTTCCCAGGGTCCTCCATTCTAATTTTTAAAAAATGGTTGCTGTATTTCTCTTTTTCCAGTCACCAGGGACTTCACCTGACTACCATGGCTTTTCAAATATCATGAAGTGGCTTGGTAACTCCACAGCCCATTCCCTCAAGGACTCTGGGATGCACCTCATCACATTCCTCAGATGGTCACAAACTTGATCTCCTCTCATAGTGGGAGAGACTTTGTTCCCTCAGTCCCTGCCTCACATTCCCTGCCTCACAGTCCATCTCCTCAGGAAGTGTGAGTGGCTGCCAGTGAAGACTGAAACAAGTGAGTACCTCAACCTCTCCTCATCTGTTGTTGTTGCCAGTTTGCCAGTGCTGTTTATCAGGGCCAGCATGCTTTCTTTGACCTGCCTTTTCTGACCGATATTACCTGAAGAAACCCTCCTAATCCTTTTTGTTCCAAGTTCAGCTCCAGGTGTGCCTTTCTAACCCCACCCCTATACAACCAGGCAGTGTCCTTATATTCTTAGAATTACAGAATAGTTTGGGTTGGAAGAGACCTTACAGATCACCTAGTTCCAACCCCTCTGCCATGGGCAGGGACAACTCCCACCAGATCAGGCTGCCCAAGGCCTCATCCAACCTGGCCTTCAACACCTCCACGGATGGGGCAGCCACAGCTTCCCTGGGCAACCTGTGCTAGTGCCTCACCACTCTCACGGTGAAGAAATTCTTCCTTATACCAAGCCTATACCTGTGCCTCTCTAGCATACCCATTCCATGTCATCCTGTCACCATGAGCCTTTACAAATAGTCCCCCTCCAGCTTTCTTGTAGCCCTTCCAGGTACTGGAAGGTTGCTATAAGATCTCCTCAGAGCCTTCTCTTCTCCAGGCTGAACAAGCCTAACTCTCTCAGTCCTTATAGCAGAGGTGCTCCAGCTTGCAGATCATCTTTGTAGTCCTCCTCTGGACCCATTCCAGCAGCTCCATATTCTTCCTATGCTGATGATACCAGAACTGGACACAGTGCTCCAAATGAGGTCACAAAATAGAGGAATATCAAGGGATAGAATCACCTCCCTCGACCTACTGGCCACACTTCTTTTGATGCAGCCCAGGATACAGTTTGCCTTCTGGGCTGCAAGTGCATATTGCTGGCTCATGTTGAACTTCTCATCAACCAGCACCCTTAAGTCCTGCCCTGCAGGGCTGCTCTCAATCACATCCTGTGATGAAACCTAGGATTGTCCTGACCCAGATGTAAGACCTTGTACTTGGTCTTGTTGATCCTCATAAGGTTCTCATAGGCTCACTTCTCCAGCTTGTCTAGGACCCTCTGGATGACATCTGACAGCTGAGTGACTACTCAGCTTGGTATCATGTGCAAACTTGCTGAGGTTGCACTCAATCTCACCTTTCGAAATACCCCTTTCGAAAGGGTATTTACCAGTTATATCAGCAGCAGAGCTGAAAGTGAAAACAGCTATCAGATGTTTATATGGAAAGGCACAACTAGGCACAAAAATATCTGGTCAGGTTCTTTTTGCCCACTCCACTATCTACAGACAAGTTCATAATTATGGAGCTAACAATGTGTAAACAGGGGAAAGAGAAAGATTGTGGTAGGGAGCACGTAATCTAACATGCAGCATACAAGGTGGCTTATTTGGCCAACTGACACAAGCCCCAAAATATAGCTATTGAAACAAATAATTACAAAAAAAGAAACTTGTTATTTATTAAGGATCCTACCTAATCCACTAAAAAAAACAAACAGAAAAACTACCAAAATAATTGATCTATTCTTCTAAATTAAAAAAAAATCCTAACCAGTAGAAAATGAGGCTTCCTATACTGGAAATAAAAGCATGAACAAGTCTGTCTTTAGAGATGTTAGTGGTTTTTCTCTTCATAAAGCCTCTACATCTACACACACCACAGAAGATAACTAGACACAAGCTATTTGGCCCACTGATGAGAGAAGCTGTATGCACTATGAGACTCTCAGAAAAATTGAAATGAGTTTCTTCTTTTTAACAGCACAAGTCCTCATAGATTTGGGAAAACTGTAAATATCTTAGTACTTTAAGGAACATAAAACATTCTTGGCTCTTATGGTAAAGAACACAACTATGCTCCATTCTATAACCTCAGAAATGACTTGGCAATTCTTGTTCACCAGCAATTCATATGAAAAAAGCTGGTGGAGGCAGAGGGTGGTGCTAAGAGTTAGTTCAGGCTTCTCCTAAAATCAATTCAGTCTTCTTGGATGGGAATGGCAAGGTCCTAATAGTAAGAGAGAGCAACCAGTACTTTGCAAACCCTGTCTGGGAGTTTCTCTGCAATCATTTTCCATATTCTCTTCAAGAGTGGGAAATATGGCTCAAAACTGATGGCCATTGACAAGGAGCTGAAATGTAAAGAAACAGCACATACTGTGAAGAGACAGCCTCTTTGTAAGTGGTACTGGTAGCCTCTAGTTGACAGGTCAAAGCCTTATTTGATGACAATGCCAAGTTAAGGTATTTTTCACATCCGCCTCACTCTCATTCAAGCTATTTCTTTCTGCTTCTTCTAGGAAAAAAACCCCAAACCAAACAACTGCAAAACTGAATTGATTATGTCATTCATTTTACTGAATGAGACCTGCAAACACTCAGGTCAGTACAAACCAATGATACACACACAGTTCTGCACCTTGGGGGAGAGAACACGTGGTACAAAATAAAAGGCATTTTGAAACCATTTCACCATTTTAATGCGAAGCTATAGTCTGAGCCTCCCTGCTTCCAATGAGAAAACAATGCTTAACTGCATCCATGGCTGCATATCTTCACACAGGCAAGGAACACTGAAAAAATACATGGTATTTGCTCACATATAGCATTCAGAGCCAAAATAATTTAAAAAAAGACAATTCTCATGAAACTACAACAGTGAATGGTAACAATAGGAAGAGGAACTTGTTAGTAAAAACTGTAAATAACCTATTGTTAAATGCAAAAATATGAGGCATGCTTTCTACATTTTCTGAGAAAAACAAGGAAAACAGAGGGCAGAAATTAGTTTTGCTTTTACTGATTCAGTAATTGCTGTAATATAAGCAACCCAAGTGATACTGTACTCCTAGCCTGCTGAAAAACAGAACTCCAGGGTGATAACAAAACAAAGCTTGTCTTGATGTTAACTACTTTCCAAGCTCTCAATGCATATGTGTATTTGAGGGAGAAAAAACAGAAATCACAGACAAACAAAATACCCACTCATCTCCAAGGGCTAGGCCAGCAACATAATTTCAAGTAACTATTTCTATTGCGTTTTGTCTGAAAATATTCAGAAATCTTTTACATAATTAAGATCTGAAACACTTAAACCATTATAAAACATCTTTACTTAGTTATAAAGTTGTTTATGGCATCAATAATATTTTCTTGGTTAAACAGCATTTTCCTGCTTTATTGAAAATATCTTTCTAACCAGATATTGGTTGCCAACAGTTATTTTTAGCTTAAAAATTCACCTAAACTGACCATGCTAGAACAAACCCAAAGGGCACAGGTATATGAAAATAAAAATTTGTAATTCAAGGCAAGATCTGTTATAGAAACTCTCCTGGCAAAAAAAGAAGATGAGGAAAATTACAGACTAAGTTTACACTAAAAAATAAATATAAAAATATTCAGACATCTGAACAACTGTAACGTTGGCTTTTAAAATATTTATGTTGACTTTTTATATTAATAGTAAATAACAACTACGTAGTAACACACACAGTTCCCATCACTACACAACCACAGCTCAGACAGTTGCAACTTAGTTATCACACATTTCCTTTTGCTCTTTTCATAGGGCTGTCCTAGAAGCTAACTTCCACCTGGACAACCCAACCACCCAAGTAAGTGCTGCTGTAACGCTTCAGCTGAAGAAGGATCTCTAATTTCATATTATTAACAATGTTACTGAGATAAGCATAGATCTCCTAATGAGCCTTGTCTCTGCTGTTTGAATTGACTGTGTATTCTCTGGCTAAGTATTTGTAGTGTTATTAATAAAACAGTAAGAGAAAAAATGTTTTTTTAAAACCCCTGTACTCAACTCTCACCCATTCCTCCTCCTCAGATGAAAAAAAAAAAGCCATATAAATTCAAAGGTATCTACTATGCCAAACTCAAGTCTGAAAGAAATTGTAGGAGCCTCTTGAATCTTCATGGAATATCCAAAAAACTAAGCTTTTCTAAAAGCCACAACATGGATACTTCAGTACTTCAATACTGACATTTTTGAATGGCTAACAAATTCCTTTACATTATGAAACTGACACGGTTTGAAATTTCATCTTTGTTACTTTTGAGTTAATGAAAAGCTAGGAATATGAAATATTTACACAACAGGATACTGAACTTCATACCCCGCTAACCACTACAGCCCTTTTTTTTGCCCTCAAACGTGCAGTAGAAATAATCATGGCTACTGTACAGCTAGTAATAACAGCTATTTCATACAGCTAGCTGCACCAGGCTACTTACAGAACTGCTTTGTTCTTAGAATCCACCAATTTCTGCACTAAATAACTCCATTTTCTTTCACTGTCATTGCTAAAAAGATCTATGGAAACAAATGGGACAAGTTTCTGACTTTTTATACAAATAAAACAATGAAAATTACATACACAGAGCAACCAGACTAAGAGATAGTAAGCCTCTAGAAGTAGTATAAAAGTATACTAAACCCCTTACTCTTCAGACTTACACCACTGAGAGATAATGTCTGAATCTACTGATGGAGTAAATACTGTGTGTGTCACACTGTCAACATCTATTCAAGCAGAAAGTTGTAACAACATAGTCAAAAGAAATGAACCACCATGGGGGAAGGGAAAAGGCACTGCTAGTCACTTCACTCTTATGGTACAGTAAGCACAGCTGAGGATGAGAGCTCTGCAAAAGCACACAAAGCATATAGCCTTGTAGAATACACAAAAGGCTGGAAAAAGTGAGCATGTGCACATGCTTTTGTTGTAAGTGCATACTGTTTGTAGCAATGTCAGATAAAATACACAGAAGATTTTGCATGTTTTAAACTACTATTTCATAGTAAATCTCAAGATTACAGTCACTGAAGCACCAATATTAGCATTTCCACAGTCTGAGCAGCACTATTAATAAAATCAGAGCTGATGGAAGCTGCTGTCATATGTTGTAGGGTTGGTGTTTCAGATTTTTTTGGTAAGGGGGAGGAGGGAAATGCAATAACAACTCCACAGCAATTCACAGACAAGTTCTGAAGACAAAATATTCTATTGGGCATTTTTTATTCATGAGAAATACTTGCCTCTAGAAATTCCTACAATATGAGGAAAAAAACTCACTGCCATCTGCACTGGCATCACTTAGCAAAGAAAAAAGCTGACTCTGAACATGTATTGCTTTTCCACAGAGCTTTGAATAGAAAAATTGGGCTTTATTTGGCTTAATATTTCTCATGTTCTTTAGTATGCTCTCTAGTTAAAGAATGATCGTGCACCAATAATAGAAATGAGACAATGTAATGTCCTCCTAGACTTTAGATCAGCAAACCAAAAAGAAGGACTGTAAGAGCAACAGACATTCTAAGCATTTTTTTCAAGCATCTCCTATCCAAGTTTTTAAAAATATGCTTTTTCTTCCCAAGAACTAAAAAGGAAAATAAAAAGTTGTATGAAATGCTAAAGCTTCACAAGCAGAAATATTTAATGAACACTGAACTCCTATATATTCCACTTTCTATATTTGCACACAATCACATATACATACATATCATTCACTTGAGTCTTCAACAGACAAAACTGGGAAAAAAAAGAACCCTCCAGAGCAAAATGAGAGATGATGCAGAATAAAATTTAAGTTCTTTAGAGGCAAATATTACGACATGTGAATAAATAAGAGGATTTCTATTTTAATATATCATGCAGCTGGTTCAGAGGAAATTAAAAAAATAAAGCACTTACCACTGTGTTACTTTTTTCTCCCTGTTGCTTCTTCCCTGAGCTCTCGAAGCCAACATTCTGTTTAAGACAAAGGTACAAAAAATTTAAATCAATCCCATCCCTAATAGATAAGAACTAATTGATTTTTTAAAAAGAGAGAAAAGCTGTACATGTGTGGAAACAGTAGCTTTAAGTTTATGAAACTGTGCAAGACATACTTTGGGGAGATGAGTTTGTGTGTATAACATAGGATAAAAAGCAGTATTTTGTACTATTTTCATTTATTTTATAGTAGTGTGTCCTCAAAGTTGTTTCATTTCTACTCCACTTTTAATTCTTGTATTCATTAAACCTCTTATTTTAGACATATCTCGCACACAATTCTAAAGAAGTTCAGAAAAATATATGGAATCAGTGGAAATTATAAGAAAAATGAGAAGAGCATGCTCGCATAATTTTAGGAAATTTTCAGGAAGTTGTAACCAATTTAATAAGGCATATTAGATCTCTGACACTAGTACTATCTTCGCAGAAGATGAACAATTTAACAAAGCCACTCAGTTCATTCAACTGAAGACATTCAAAACTAGTGGCTGGACCTACAGAAAGGATAAATGTCTCCAACATAGGTAGAACTTATCTTCAGAGGGATTAAAAGTCACTATGGTCAGAGAGATCATCCAACTAAGCATGAAATCATGTAAAAAAACTAAGGAGCGGAGTTGGCTAGAATATAATATGACAAACTTGTCATACCTAGAAAAAAATAGTGGGGAGCACAGGTAGTAGCTTAATTCAAAGGTGTAACCCATAAATTGAACTATAGTTTATTTATTTACAATAAAAGCAGCATCAGCTCATAATACAATCATCACAAATGTGTTCTCAAAAAGTCCTAAAACAGATCTTAAATCAAATTTTTTCCAAGAGAAATGAAATTTCCTTGTTTTGGGATAAGAAGCAAGCACCAGTACAATCACAGAACAAGGAACTCTTCAGGAGGTCAAGAGTTGCCACATTAGGACTGCGCTATAACCAGCTTTCACATGTCATACATTCTCTTCCTCACTCAGCAGTCATTGGTGCCAGTCTGTCCACTCCTACCAAACTGACTCCAGTGCACTGTACTGTATAATTCTGTTTACTTATTCTCAACAGAAGGACAACAAAAAGATGCAAAAAGCAAGGAGAAAAAAGTAATATAGGCAAGAGTCATTAAAGCCTCAAATCTTTATAGTTTCCTCTACCATTTTAGCTAGCTGCAGAAATATGGAACAGCAGCACTTGAGACAATTAAAAAGAAAGGCCACAAGGAGCAAAGCAGATTCTGAAACCTGGCATTTTAGAAAGAGTCAGTCGGTCTGTGGCTCCATGCTTCTTTCCTTTCCCATAGCACTTTCCTCCTACCAAAAAACTACTTAATCTTTACAAAATCTACGTAGGGGCACAGTACACAAGCTCCCAAATAGAAGAAATGCATGTTTGCAACAGCTTTGCCACGATAAGCAGAATGAAGCCAGGCGGTACAATAGTGCAGGTCTGGATCTAGTAGTGGAATAGTCAGGTGATTGCACCTCTGGACAAAAGCCAGGCATACGGTCAAGGCTCTGAAAGCAGAGCACTTGAGACTATAAAAATGGTAAGAGAAACAGCTAATCCCATAATCATCACAAAGGCACTAAACAAAAAAGGATTTATCTTGTAACATTCCCTGACACCTGTTAGGCTGTCTGTTGAAAATGAAGAATAAATGCCAGCGGTAAGAAACCATTACTGAATCACAAACTGTCTGTAGACTTGCAAACGGCGCAATCAGAGGCAGTAATGCAGGAAGTGGGACATGTGTGCACACGGGTAGAAACACCTAATGAAATCTTAGTAACCCTGCTTCAACACATGCCATCAACAACATCAGATTGAGTCTCAACATCTGTCAGGTCCCTCCATGTAATGGTTTGATTTTTAGACCAACCAGGTTGTAGCTGAGAAAGAACTACATTTCCCAGTATTCCATGCCATTTTCTACATAAACTGGGGTATAAATCAGAAGAGCAGACACACCTCTCTCTCTCTTCTCTTCCGGTGGCCCGGTGNCTTTGGTCTGCTCGTTTTCAGCATTTCAGTCTTTCTTCTCCCTTCCTATGGGTTCATGGGGGGGTTCATGGGGGGGGGGGGGCAAGGAAGAGGGACTGTGGACGCTGTGGGGTTTGGGTAAGGGTCTCACCCAAACTATCACACTCCAATCAAAAACACTCAGCAGAAAATCCCTAGTACTCAGTTAGAAGTATTGGGAGAGTACTTGTAGCAACTATCAAGTGTCTGCCCTGTTCTTAGTGTTTCTTGGGAATATCCCAACCACTGCTAGAAAATGCTTGCCAGATGGATGGCCAGTCTGCTCCACTCCAGCCGTTCTGGTCACTTCACTGTACCCTGGATGCTGCTCGCTTCTCCAGCTCACCACTGGTCTTATGTAAATAAGGCTGCCAGTTGCCCCAGTAAATATCTTTTTTACTATAATTTTCACACAATTACATGTCACCTCAAATCCTCATCATTCTTCCAATTGCTTATGGAAGATTTTGGATACTGATGCAACCAGAAGACCAATGGTCAACTTTCACACAAGAGATGAGGAAATAGGGCTATAAATTAGTATGCTGAATGACAACAAACTATCCCCAGTCAGTTTTTACTTTCTCCAGTCCTTTTTTTTAAAAAAAAAAAAGACAGTCACATTTATACTCTTCATGTAAGCAAGGGTTGGAAATAAATACCTTAAAAATCACTTGCTTCAGCCATGTTTCAGGCAGCCTTCAGTCCATGACAATCTTCCCCCATTGTTAACACTTAAAACAGTATTTCTTTATATAACTCCAAGAGAATATTGCAGAAACCAGATTATCTATGTTTGCCCTTAAATATCCACTCATGCTCAGTGAAAGAGTATGTTTAGCTAAAAGGATTTTATATTGATTCAAGATCAAGCAGAGACATACATTAAGCAGAAACAGATATCATACTGCAGCACTAAAATCCATCTTGCTAACCAAGAATTACGAGATCAGTGATATTTTCACATTTTTGAACAGAAACCAGGAAGGTGAGGGGCTCTGAAGTAGACCACGATGTGCCACTATGCATCATCAGTATCACTGTCCCCAGTGAAGCAGGTCTTGCCTGCACAAGGATATCCACAACCAGAATAATTTCAAGTGTATCAGAGGACTACATAGAAACGTGCACAATCATTCCACACAAAATAATAATAATAAAGTTTTACTGTCAGTGGTTACAAGTTTCTTATTCAATCACAACCTGCCACACAGGTGAGAAACCTGTGACCTACAATGAGCTAAACCTGAAAAAGAATAACAGATGATCTTGATTGAGGAAATAAAGCATAAATACAACTGGCAAAATATCTGTCTCCTTTTGAAATCAAACAGACATTTCACACAAAGCAGGAAGGTCTGTAGATCACTGTTTCATTAATCCTGGATATCCACAATGGGAAACGGAAGGGTGAGAGGGGAGGACCAGGATTTGGAGATCATTCTCAAGGAATGAGTACATCTTGTTTTCCCTGGAAGCAGATGTCACCATGTCTTGCTGTTTCTTGTTACTTTGGTACCTGATCCAAAGCCAGATGTTTAAAGTGAAGCAAAGAAACAAACCCTACTGCATGGATTGTTTCATTGACGGAAATCTGACACGCTTCAGAAGCTTCAAGATCTCTCCACTAGTTTTAGGTAGAGAACCGTAAGTTAATTATGACACATTACTTAACATGGCATAAGACTGACCTAATCGAGGATTTATTACCTCCTAGCACAAATGCCGTTTGAGCTGCTGACAGCCAGAATCCTTCAACACAGGAAGAGGATAGATGATGGACCATTCTGAGTAAGTACATGAAGATTTGCATTTGCTTCCAGCACACCCCAAAATAACCTGTACTTTGCAACACAATTGGTATACAGCAGGGGACATGCAGTTGAGAAGTGTTCTGCCAAAGGATATGGGTATGCCTAACAACAATGGCATGGAAAAGGCACTTTTATACGTCCCTGACTGGCTAAGTGGCTATATTAATTATATTTTAATATTAAGAGTTTTGCTGTTCTGCCAGAGTATCTACAGTTCTGTTTGAGATATTTCTAATTATCTTAAAACTGAGTGACATGGTGAGAGTTTAGCAAAATTAAACTTTGTTGATTACTTACAATATCATAAGAGCACTTTTGGCCAAGATAGTTAAGAAAAGGCACTCAAACCTGCACATTATGCATATAGATCAGATATGTTGATTTTTGTTGTTGTTTTCCTCTGGCCAAAGAAGTATCACTGAGGCATAAATGAAGACTGAAAATTTTGACTTGAATTTTTTTTTAAGATACTATTTTCAAATTATTTCATTCCCATGTATGGATTAGATGCAAAAACTCTCACTGTTTAAGTGCTCCAAGGGGAAACTGTGGAACTAATTCCCCTTGAAACCAGTTCCCCTTGATAGTAGTGGAATTAGTGCAGAAATGACCAATGTGGCCAAGTTTGATCTAACTAGTAAAAAAATGACTATAAGGCACATGTACCAGCTAGAAGGAGTTTTGCAAGTCTTATTAAAATTGCAAGGAATCATTTATGAATCAAAATGCCTGCTTCTCAAAGCATAAGCCTCAGCACATATGCTCTGAAAAGTTCTTATAGAAGAACAAAACGACGTTGTCACTAAACAATTATACCTACAATACCTCTTCGCATTAGCTAGGCCTTCTGATAGTGATCATATTGTGATTTTTAATTACCCCTAAAACCAGCAAGATACAGCACTATTTTACAATGTTTGCCCCAAATAATTATAACTGTGGAATGATGGAGGTCTGTAGGGGCCTCTCCAGGTCATGTGGTCCAACCCACTACCAACACCACCAAATTAGGGCCAACTTCAACATTAGATGCAATAAAGTCATAAGTTACTTTTCCGTTAAGGTCATTGTCAGCAAGTACAAAAGCAAGTAGGCTAGTTGGCTCATTTGGAGTTGATTCCAGGTGAGAAAGTTAAGATTTACCACTTTTCATGAACCATGGAGATACATATTTCCTTTCCTTCACTCTAGCAAAATTACTTTGTCTATGTAATTGCTACTTTAGTTCCTAGTTGCTAGCATCACAGTTTAGCACCAGGCTAGTCTGACTGGCAGGCAAACACAAACACTTACTATCCTAATCCTGTCTCCCTCTCCCAGGGATAGGGAAATGACAGAGGAGACTTGTGGGCTTGAAACTAAAACAGCTTTAATGAAACAGTAATAAAGAAAGAAAATAATAATATATACAAATATACTAAATCTACCCTCACGCCTGATGCTGGACTCGGGGACCTCCCTGGCTGGACTCAGCAGCAGGAGGGAGCTGAACTCGGGAGCTGGATTCAGAAACACCTGGATCTGGGATGAGGGGCAAAAAGACAGACAAGGTCCATGTTAGATGCCAGCCACTGAAGAAGAGAGCTTGTCAATCATGACCCCTCAGTTTTATGCTGAGTATGACCTACACGGGATGGAATACTCTGCCGGTCAGTTTGGGGCTGCCTGTCCTGCCTACTCCTCCCTGCAGGTGTGACCATTTTCATCCCTTTCACTTACTGCACTGCATCAACTCAAGGATGGTCTTGGCTCCTATAGAGATAAGCAGTGCCCCTTCTGCATATCAATGCCAGGTATCGTTTCTTCTAGAGAGAAACACTCTNTTGAAACTAAAACAGCTTTAATGAAACAGTAATAAAGAAAGAAAATAATAATATATACAAATATACTAAATCTACCCTCACGCCTGATGCTGGACTCGGGGACCTCCCTGGCTGGACTCAGCAGCAGGAGGGAGCTGAACTCGGGAGCTGGATTCAGAAACACCTGGATCTGGGATGAGGGGCAAAAAGACAGACAAGGTCCATGTTAGATGCCAGCCACTGAAGAAGAGAGCTTGTCAATCATGACCCCTCAGTTTTATGCTGAGTATGACCTACACGGGATGGAATACTCTGCCGGTCAGTTTGGGGCTGCCTGTCCTGCCTACTCCTCCCTGCAGGTGTGACCATTTTCATCCCTTTCACTTACTGCACTGCATCAACTCAAGGATGGTCTTGGCTCCTATAGAGATAAGCAGTGCCCCTTCTGCATATCAATGCCAGGTATCGTTTCTTCTAGAGAGAAACACTCTGAAACCCACACAGTTAACTTGCAGAAAATGAAGATATTTCAACGAGGCTTAGCTGGAAAGTTAGAAAATGTATTCTACTTTAGTTCAAACCAGAACACCAAGTCTTACTAGTACAGCTGAATAATGATACATTGATTCAATCATTGATGCATTTCTGATACACAATTGTTCATCTCACAGTAATTCCAGTATCCTTTCCTATCATGAAAATAGAAATAGCAGTAAAATCCATTAACAGAATCAAGATGGCTTATATCAATGGACAAAAACAAAATCAGAGGAATAACTATTCAACTGGAATTTATTACTACTTTACAGGAGACAGGTAGTATATTCAAAGTAGATGAAATGTTCACAGACTTGCAAATTATTTTCTATAAACCAAGGTTGCCTTGCAGAACACTAAATGTGAGAAGGAGTAAATTGTTACACTATACTGTTGCTAACAATTCTATTTAAAGCTTTATTCATGTTTACTGGATCCATTTCTGTGACGTCATTGCATGAGCTCAAATAGTCAGAGATCAAGCCAGGAATAAAAGCACAGAAAATGGAAACATGGCACTGATTTTATACTCCAAATTTAATGCTAACAATGAAGAATTTTAGGAAATACCAAACCCAAGCATTTGAAATCTAGCCAACATCTCTAAACGTTGTATACATTTAATAAATTGATTTATTTTTACACAAGTAGGTTTATGATCTATTTTCAATCTAGTTTCACACGGATTGGTTTCTTCTGTAGTACACAATACAGCAGTATACAAAATGCAGAAAAAAAGAAACAAATCACGCACAACAGAACACGACTCAAGAGCTTTGATCAAGAAGACACAGGTTCATGGACCACTTACTCTGACCCCACTGTCTATGCTTCAGTACCACCAAACCAGCAGTTCTCAAAACAGCAGCAGTATGCATTCCATGCACTGTCACAACCCTCTACCAAGTTACTTTTCTCTAACTCATGTTTCTGCTAACTCACTAACTAGAAGTAAGTAGCAGTGCCAAGACACACAACAAGGCATACTTAAGCCTAAGGAAGCACTGCTGTTACCAGTAACAAAGGGAATCCAACTTGGCTCTAGTCTAGGCATTAAAACATAAAACCGCCGTTCTTTTTAAGTTATGACAACTCTCACCTAAACTTCAGCCACATCAAAGATTTCTACTCTTGCTCTAGAATTGACAACTGCTTGAGAGGGAGGACTGGACGTGCCTCTGTCATATCAGGAGGCCAATTAGCACCACAAACAATGTGACATGAGCACTCCAAGTAACATGACAGGTTGCAAAACCATGAGAAAACCATTTAGATCTGGTGCCCTCAACCTCTGTGCCTGTGACCCCTGTCATTTTTACTCTCTCCCCATCCCACCCTCTTCATTCTTAAGTTTCCCAACAGCACATGGATCCCAGACAGTGACAGCTCCTTTTCCAGGCCTACTCCTTCTAGTCACAGCAAATGTGTTCAGACCTCAGCTTTCTTTCATGGTAGCACAACAGAGACTGACTGAGAAAAGGAACGTGGAAAATCTGGGAAACAAATGACTCAGAATAAGGATATTTAAGAGATGGAACATACCGATTTAATCAGTAGTAGGATTTCTAATTACAAACAAACAGTCACACACACATATTAAACAACACTAGAAAGCGTACCATGGCCTTTACCTCTTCTTCCCTACTGCCATTCCTCACATACCCCCTTTCCCTCCTCTACTTCATCACACCCATCTTTTAGTAGATATTGACATACTTTAGGGAAGTACATATCTAAGTTTATTTGCACAGTACTTAAGAAATATGGCATCATGGTCTTAAAGGGACCATGGGCATGTATAGAATGCTGGTGGCACCCAACACCCACGCTTCTGTGAGAGAAGAATGTTTGGCTAATTATTGCATTGAGCAGATGCTGACTTGGTAACAGAGATAACCTGTTAACTACTGTGGTCATGGAAGATTAAAAATTACCTAGGTACTAAAGTGAGCATGACTACCAAGCATGACAGAAAGAGAAAGCATAGTACGAACTTCTGGCAAAGACTCTGGTCACAGTATTTAAGCACATGTTCAATTCCCCAGTAATGATTTGTGAGTATCACAGGACTCCCACAATGAGTCACCCATCTGAATGACCCAAAGATTGTCACAATGTACACTCCTGTCCTAAAATACAAATGGCGTGAGATTCAAGTCCTTTTGGACATCATTTAAACATATGTTTCCAGTACCCAAAAAGAACAACTTACCACTTATACTTCATTAACAATTACTGCAAAGATGGCATATATCCCCTCATTTAAAACCTACTCACATGTGTACCCTGGATATACCTCCTATGTCAGGCACACACTTTGTCTTCTATGCTACAGCTAATGTACAAAATTGGCTTGAGAGATGTTCCGATTACAAAAACCCAAAACTGTGGACACTTGCTGCAGTACAAACCTAGGCATGGACATACTTCAGAATGCAAATTTTATAGATTCTGTGAATGCTTGTGGCATATTCTAAACGCATGAATTTGTCTTGTGTCTGTTTTTCCTTTACTACCAGCTAGCCAGGGAAATTCTGCAACACAGTTTCAACCACTAACAACCTGAGGCTTTATATTTAGATTTATCCAGTTACACATAAAATACACTGGACTAAATTGTTAAAACCAATAACCACATAGTAGTTGCCCCAAATAGTTTAGAAAGTAGGAACTTGATTAATCTTTTACATTTGTCATATTTCAGAAAAATAATTTTATGTCATAGTGGAGATTTCAAATTTAAATTATTTTTAAAATAGCAAGTCAACAGCAAAGACTTGGTATAATTGTATATCTAATTACAGATTTCACTCAACCAGCCAAGTCATTGTTAGGCTACGTAAATTCCTGAGTTCCCTTTCCTTCCAGGGCAGAAGTGAGCAATGCTAGTTGAGCAACACTTAAACCTATTTTTAGATGTAATTTTCCCCACACACATATACAAACATAACTTTCCAATTAACAATTGCTATTCTGAACCTTTTACTTCCTTCTGCACTTTTTTTGTTCCACACTGCTTTACAAAGCTGAATTAGGACACAACACTGACCCAGTTTGATTACAATCAGCAATCTGAGAACTTGCTGGCAAAACTACTAAACATTCATAGCTATAAATGAAATGAAACTCAGCTGTGCTCTTAACATAAAAAATAAGAATATTAGGGTGTTATTGCTTTTTTAAGGTACATTTAAACAAAAAAAATAAGTATCAGACACTTCTTACAGCTTCAGCTGTCAACTGTTGTCCACATCAATTCACTGTCAAAACAGTGTATCATTAACTCACCCCATGGGCACATTATGAAGATCAATTCTTGAATGTCAGTGTTCCCTATAAGCAATAATAAAGAAACCAGGAGGAATAATACATTTCTATACTCAAATCAGCAATTAGTAGAGTGGGAACAAAGCAGAATCAGAGAGAAATAGGAATTTTAAAATACACTGATCTGAAGTAGGAATATACTCTCAAGGCAAGCATCTGGTATTAAAACTTTTAATAAGCTGTGAGCAAGTGAACAGCTGTCTTACTGGAAGTTGAAATTTCCTGTTTGAACCAGTATTAACTTTGTAACTAACCACAGGAACTACTGACTGTGACTAACCATATACGATGTATATTTTTAATCTATTACTCTTCAGATAGGCAGGTGCCATCTGTGACTGAGGTATGATCCATTTCTCCATGACATTATCACATTACTCTCGAAAAAAAAAATGCTGCTTAATCTCATGGTTTGAGCCAATTTATAAACACTAAGCCTCAGCTTGCTGTCAGATCTCCTCACTACCTGCCGGATCATCAGGGATGGAGATGACTGTCACTTTTTACCACATAATTTAAAGCTACCCAAATGCCTGTTACAAAACAAATTTACATTTTTCTAGGAGTGGTTTGTTTTATGGATAGAATGGAGCTATACACACGTTCCCTAGACTTTTACTAGGTAACAGGATTATAACTGTCTTTTAACACACAAAACCAGTCCAAAACCACACCTACCTAAAACAACAGGCAAACAGTCCATTAAGGCTGTAGGGATTTCTACCATTTGAAATCAGAGATTTGCAAGATACTTCATCCTCAGCTTGCAAAAAAATTAAGAAAATTAACACACTGAATTCAATTGAATGGAAAATGGTGCTAGTTTTTTCTGTCTAAACAAACCAACGCCTCTGCAGATTAAATGGAAGTAACCAATGCAGAGATAGCTTTTCAATTTAAAACAAACAAACAGAACACAGTGGTTATTTAAAATCCTGAGTAGAAAATGGTGCGCGGGGGGGTGTGGGGGTGTGGATGGACACAGGGACCCAGACACGAGATTGCTGTGTTCCTTCTGATAATGAGGTTATAGTGATTGTTTTCCCTCAATTCTTAATTTTTTTAATTAAACTTGATCTAAACTGTAGCAAACTAAATGTAACAGGCAGAAACTTATGGTTTTACATAGACTGCAAATCACTAGTAGGTTTCACCTCACTCCCAAATTCTCATTCTTTCAAGGGTCATCTTTGAGGAATACACTGCTTGGAGGCATCTGCTCTTCGTATCTTGACAGCAGTGCTATCAAACCGCATGCCCTAAAATGTATTTGGAAGACTAAATTCACCTGTCTTCCAAAAACCTTTTTACTGAAGCTCCCCATTCCAGGTCATTTCACCAACATACAAAACACATTATTAGATCTGGTTGCCAAACAAAGGAGGCTTGGAGGCATAGGGTGGTGTGGATTTCTAGATGTAATTCCACTCTTACTTCCAAGTGAAGAAGAAAACAGGATGTGAGCTCTAAAAACAACTTTATACCTGATTAACCTAATCTCAGGTCAATCGTTTGGGATCTTCCAGATCTTATCCAACAAGCCAATATAAGATCAGGATGGAAAATTTATGTCTGTATTTAAACGTTTCACAGCTTTGATTCTGTTTTCCTGCAGATTACAAAATTCTAACTTCTTACAGAGAAAAAGGATAATTTATTCAACTGCATTAGATAACATCACTGTGCAATATTCTGTCTAGTAATAAGACACTGCCACTTAAAAAAACCCACCAATCTTATCCAGCAGGTTCATTCTTAACAGATCAGTCAACTTTGTAAACAGCTGAAAAAGTCCTAAATTTTTTTCTAAGTGGGAAAAACAATCTTGGTAGTACATTATAACTAGTGAGATTAAAAGACTAATTCCACTCTAGATACCAGCTTTCATTTTAATACCATTAAGGGATCAGAACGGAGACAGACTGATAATGTTATGCATGAAATCATGCAATACAGCCCCAACTCATGCGCTCTAAGACCATGTACACATAGTCCAGTTTCCCCATAAAACTACACACATCTAAAGAAAATTATGCACTTGAATTTAACAAGTATGGTGTTCACATCAATGACAGAATGGACTGAGAATAAATGCTGAGAGCATGATCTATAAAAATAGAGACAAGAATGAGTGCTAGCAGTTAGACAGCAGTCATGCTATTAGCACTCTGGTTAAAAAGAAACATCCTCAACAGCTTCCATTAGACCTGGCAAGCAGTAAGTAACCTAAAAATAGCAAACACTGAGACAGAGCTTAACTTAATTTATCTAACACCCACTAGTTTAAGACTAATGAGTCTTAAACTTAAATCTCACTATATGTAAAAATGCCTGGGTAATCACTCCCTACCGAAATTACATCTCTAATGCCACTCAATCAGTTAATGCTTTACTTTAAGTGCTCATGTTTCAAAAGAAGGGAAACTTAAAAGAGAAGATTTTATTTGCAGTCAAAATTTTCTCTTAAAGATGGAAATAAAAAGGAAAATAAGGAAAGACACAGAAAAAGTGAAAATAAAAACCTGGATAGGTTGCACACTTCTATCAGTTCAAGGCTTTCAGAGACTTCATACTGCTCTACAGATGATCCTTCCAATTAAGAAGTCCTCAATAATGGTGAGAGCCCCAAAAGAATTCTCTTTCACTTTCTTATACAATCAATCCTGATTTCTTTCATTGTTGGTTAACTCAATCCTCTGCACTCCTCTGCTGCTCTTCTTATTTAGTATATTCTTTCCCACTTCAAGTTTTAATCCCATCTTTCTACGACTAAAGCATCCCTGACACTTCCATCTCAAAGGAAAGCTCCAGAGATTGGAGATTGCCTACCTAAATTCAGTGCATATGGAAACAACTTAATCTCAAGCCCCACTGCTAACCGTTCTTACCACATTCTTGGATTACGTCTGTAGAAATCACCAGCATCCTGATTCTTATGTTGACTCACAACTCTCCTCAGTTGTTTCTCCCTTCAGTTCCTGTAGTCACATTTCTCCCCTGCCCTAAACACCCAAAACAAAATCTCAACACACAAAACTGCACCACTTAACACAGAAACAATTTCTATGACATTGTTTGACTGTGTCGCTGTTTTAAGCACCTCCATTTCCCCCTTTCTTTATTAAAGAAATAATAACCTCATCCAACTTATTTTTCCAAAATAATTTCTCATTCAAGATCAAACAGGAGACTTCTATGCAGTCAATAATCAGCACCTATCATCATCAATTTTTGAAAACACCATTTGACAACACTGCCACACAGATAACATATTCGATCTGATTTCCTTCATATTCTTCCTTACCTCTTGTCTTCACAGCAATGCTTAAAAATAAAATCCTGACAAGAACTAGGCTGCTGATGTGCAAACATCAAGTTAATCAATACTTCCTACCATCACAGTCCCGATAATGCACTTCTCTATCTGTCTAGGTTATATGAACCTCCCTCGGAGGACAAAATTTGTTGTCTCTCCCATGTTTGTGTTGAGTCATGATAGAAAATTCTAGTTGGTTTACTAAAACTTCTTTAGGTTACATCATCACAAAGAACCTCATTCTGTGTAGAAATAAAATTCTTTTACCTATCCTTCTCATAAAAACACTAACATTTATTACACATATTACAATTGTACCAACACATGCATAATAAAGCCAGCAGCTGGTACACGTTTTCTAACTAGAAAATTGAAAGTAGAAATATTTACCTGGTCCATCTCCTTAATGTTCCAAATAGCAGCAAGCAAAACCAGAATCACATTCTTATTATGATTTCAAGAGAAGAGATACACTAAGTTCTGACTGTCTTCCAATATAACAGGGAAACAAATGAATTACAGCAATTGGCCCACAGTTCTATCTTGGTATGTGCAGACAGCAATAACAGAGGCAAAAAAAGGTTATTTCTGTGACATCTGAAAGAAGGGGCTATTTTTCCTCGTGATCTGATTAGCTCAATTACACCTGTAGAAACTTCCTTTATGTTTTCAAAGAGTTTTTCCCCTGGATTAGAGAAAGAGTGCTTCTGCTCCTAAATGTGAGCACATCTGTAACTGTGCACAGAGATTTAGAGTAAGTCTGCAATACTTTTTACTTGAAGTTTGTATTTTAGTACAAAAGGTAGGGAAGGAATAAAAGACCATCAGCAGCCACACAAACATCTGAACTGAGCAAGTGAATAGGTTCTAAATAGCCTGAGGATTGTAAAACCACAGAAGCTTCTTCAGCTAGCCAAGGATGAGAGGCAGATCAAGCAGTTTCATTTCCACAAAGAGCAACAGGAATATGCAAAAGGAAGATTTTTCTCACATATGCAATTTGTCCAAGAGGAAGAGAGCACAAGAATTATTTCACATGATATACCAGCGAAAAAAGGAGTCTTCTAACTTAAAACCAGGCTGAAACAAATGAATTATAGGACTTTATATATATACACTATAATTATATGTATAATTTTATGTGATAATGTAATACATTTATAATTTTATGTGATAATATAATACATTTATAATTTCATATAATTTTTAATACTATAGTTTATTGAGTGATCCAGAAATAAAAAACCCTGAGCCACTTGTCTGCTAATCAAGCCTACAAATGAGTCAGATTTTTAAGTTCCACCTTCAAGTCTGTCTCAATTATCTCCTATTTGTCCCCTATTTTGCCACACAACTGAAAAAACTCAACAGGCTGGTATATTTTATCTCATTCTCAAACATTTTAGTTGCCCTAACATTAGGATCCATTATATTTTAGATGGACTTCCCGCATATTTCACTTTCTACAGCCTTCAGCTGTGGAAGAGGGAGGGAGGGAGGGAGGGAAGGGCCACTCATCATATTTTATGTTTATTATGTACAATCAAAATCAATTCATAGCCTTTTCTAGTTTACCAAACACAAAGAGGTTTTAAATATGCAATTGGTACTTGGCACTTTTTCATGTCAGGTGCTACTCCAAATACTTCTACACTGACTTGTAAGACTATTACATCCATCACCTTTTTTAATGAACACTTCAGCATTAGCAGTATGAGACCACCTGCACAGAAAAATTAAGTTTTCTGTACTTACAGAGCTCGTCATCCTATATGTGACTGCAATTTGATGGTTTGCAGAAAGCTATTTATGCTATGGTTTACCAGAGAGAATACTAGTTAACAAATAGTATTTTTTTTCTGTTGTTAGAAGTAAAAATAACTAAAGTTCTTAAAATAAAAACAGCACTACCCTTTTCCCCTCACTTTGTTCTTTCCAAATTATAGGCAGCTGTTAAAATCAAACAAACCATTCTTCCTAACAAGAGCCAGAGACATTCAACAGTTGAATCATTCAGGGGAGGGGGGCACCTCCAATCTGATTACCAAACATTTCTTTCTTATTACTCATCAGTCTTTTATGATTAGCATTTTGAATATCTTGATTTTGCATTAGAATAAAGCTATAGTTTTTTCTTTACATACACATTTTATTAACTATTCTATTTGCCTCTCCTCTATGAATAATGTTCCCTTCAAGGCACCACTTACGTAGCTGGCTAGTTCACTTTTATCATCAATTGCCCTTGTTCTCACTGGCACACTAGCAGGAAAAAAAATCCAGAAAATACACCACATCGGCCATTTGTCTATTTATACATTGCTGATTTCCAACTGTGTTGGTGTAAAATCCCCTTGAAAGACAGCTTATCTGTTTTGGATGGCTGAAGATATTGATGGACATGAAATCTGCAGGATTACTTGATGGTAACTGGATATTCCTACTTGTGCACTACTCCTGCCATACTACCTTGTCATGGTTTGATTTTGGCCCCTTCAGAATAGCCAGGTTGCGGCTGAGGAAAAAACTACAGATACCAGCATATTCCACACTACTTCTTTCTACGTAAATAAGGGTGTAATTGGGGGTGGGACACACTTCCTTTTCCGGATCAGGCTCCATCTTGTTTTCTCTCTCTCTCCGNCTGCTTGTTTTTTAGTATTCTCAGCCTTTCTTTCCTCCTACCTTTTCTCCCCAGGGGAGTGAGGGGTGGAAGGAGGGGTTGCATACTGTGAGGGGTTTTGGGGAGAGTTTTGACTCAAACCATCACATACCTTTTCCTTAGAAATCAAAGGCAAGTCACCCTTCTTAGTTTTTTTTATCCGAGGCTTCTTTGGCTTGAACTTGTTGCAAACTGCCTAGTTGCAGACTGGCCTGCTCCATATGCTGTTCTGCTTAGTAACGGCCAATATTTCTCATCCTGATGAGGAGTTCTGTAATTCCTCTGACTGCGCAGACCTCCATACTATTGCTGTGTGTCTCTCCAGACACAGTAACAGTTCCAAAAGAAATCTGTACTTCATAAAAACTCGTAGAATTGTATTTGTAAACTTGCGCAGTTTGTGCTTCATATTAAAAAAAAAGTATTTTGGCAGAAAACCAAATCATGACACACGCATTATAGCTCCCCACAGTTGCTCGTGACATCATTAGAAATAAAGCATTTTACTAGGTATTTCTGCCTCATGGTACTTTCTCCCCCCTTGGAGAGGTAGGAGGGAAGGGAGAGAGGTGCAGGAGGAATACAGTTTCACATTATAATGGACACAATTACATCATTAATAAAGTATCCATTAGAGGAGAAGGAAGAAATTGTCAATGAGGTACAAATTACACAGAAGCTGTATCTTAACTGAAGAAATGGCCACAGACATTCCTGAAGCAGACTGTGTTTCTCAAGACCTTCAAAGACAAAAAGTACAATTGCTTGCATAGTTAGCACTTAATTCTAACTCCACTGAACAATGTAAGTGGAAAAGGAGATGGGAGAGGAAAAAGGAAGAGGAAGCCAGAATGTGCCGTATTATTTAAATAAGTTAGAAGTATGCTCTGCATAGCTTTCCTCTGAAATCACCACACACATTTATGGCACTGCATAATCAGGTTTTATTTGCTGGTTGCTGAATTGACAAACAGGATCCTAGAACTGTTTATGCAACATAAGAGGAAGTCTTTGCAAAAAAAAAAAAACTCAATAAATTTGCCTAGATGTAGTCAGGATGAACATTGTTTTCTTCTGAATATCCAATCCTGGCTATGAGACAACCAGGAAGCTTAACACACAAGCTAACCTGCTGATAACCTCATCTTGTTTTAGACAGACTCCGTTAGCAGTGTGTGCATTAAGTGACAAACTAACTGCTACACTTCATAAATCCTCAAACTTAAATAACATTCACCAAAGCAGTCAAAAATATTATAGTGTTGAATGTCCACGGGTCTGAGGATCATTTCACCTATCAAGATTGCTCAATCAGACCTATTCTGTACCCCAGGGAACATCAGGCTACTGGAACAATGGCTCCCCAAGTGCACTGCCAAGTGCACCACCCCATATACGTTGGAGCAGGCACTTCCTGCCAGAACTTGTCAATAGGAGTAGGAAGGGGGTGATTTGAGCCAGCGTTACTGCTGGAAGGACAAATGAATCAGCAACAGGGCTCACAGAGTAAATATGCAAATGAAAGCTTATATAAGAAGCTTGGAATGCGTTCAAAAACTATTGAAATAAAGGAGCCATAAGAACACCAAAGGGATGGGATATGGGGGTGGTGGGACTCTTTAGCCAATGCTATTTTCTTTATTCAGGTGGAAGTCCTAATGGCAAGGCAATGGAGTAACAGGATTCTCTTAAACTGAGTCTAATTACACAGTTTCAGAATGGTATCCTCAAATAAAATGTAATCAGGAGAGGAAACAGGCAATATTTTTCCATTGCTAAAGAAGCTACAATACTATGTACAAGTAAAGATTTCAGAGACTTGTCAAATTCACTTGTTAGACAGCCCATGGATTTCAAGTAGCAAAAAAATTTTTTTTTAAATCTGGTTTTACCATTTAATAAAGTTTCTTTCATGTATTTCGCTATACACAAGTAAGAACTCATTTAAGGTCTGTATGTTTACCATGTTATCTCAGTACCTATAAACACATGTTGATATATTACCTTCATGTTTGACCTAAGCATTTATCAAGTGTGCTAACAGTGCATTTAGTAGCATGACAAATTATGGCACCTTTTCCAGAAAGCTCTTCATTACAAAACTCTGAGAAGATGGAGAACACACACTCAAGTGGCAGTAAGAAGCCTCTATCCAAGGGAACACAAGACATCAGAAGCACTTATTTGGTCTCTTGTAGTACCCTAGAATAAATACTTGATCATAACATGCTTTACAATTCAGCGAGTGAAGATCTGCTAGCAGCTACACACCTATCACAAAGCAATCATTTGCTTCCCAATCCTGCTCTTTTTAGCTAGTGATTTTTTAGCTCCAATAAAGGCTCATTAATTAAGTCTGCCAATGTGCCAACAGTTGGGAGTGAAAAAGGGACTAGACATGACATCAGAGCAACTGCAAAGCAACAAAAAAACCCCACTAGATTAACCATTCCATTTAAATTATCTTAGGAAGACTTCACAAGCATTTCAATGCAAAATCAAGCAAACCCACAACAAAACTAGTATTAGAAAAGAAAATGTCTAATTTAATACAAAATCTTTTGCAACATTCAAGCAAGTGTATCAGCCTATTTTCCTATACATATTAGAGAATGTTACTGAACAATATGAATAGCATAACAAAGGAAAGGACCCTTTCTAAATCTGTGCTGTGCACTGTTGCCTGAACTCCCTGCTTTGTTATTGTTAGCTTGGCAGTAAATAGGGCTGTAATAGCTTATTAAAAGTCACAGCTTATCGACATGATAAAATCACTTCTCCTTTGTGACAATTTCTTCATGGTACCACTCACTATGTGACAATTTCTTCATGGTACCACTCACTAGTCAGACGGCTGAGAAGGAAATTTGTGAAAGAAAATCTCAGAAGCTTAACAGGAAAAAAAAAAAGCACTTGATCCAAATCTCTGTAACCAAGGTTCTACAGAAACAATAATTCTGAAGTGCTCCCATAGAATATCAAGTCACTTTAATAACATAATTAGGATTTTTCTCTCAGAAAAAATTAAGTCTGCTCCTTAAAATATTCTTGCTCATCTTATTTTACTAACCAAACCTTTCCCCATAAACCCATTTTCAAGCCAAAGTTCCAATATTTGTGCTATATTTTCATAATGGTTCCCAACATAAATCCCATAAAGAACCCACAGTACCAAGCACATAATTTCTACAACACAATCAGGCATTTAAAACAGTATTTTTGCTATTTAAAATACTTCCTCTCTCAGAAGTCAAGCATTTTCTGAGCATAGTTACAAATATTTTGTGAGCATATTCTACCTACATTCTTGAATCAGAACAAAAGATAGAGACAGCATCACGAAAAAAAGCATCTGCTCAATGGTCCTAAATAGGACTAAGAGAGCATACTAAGATCAAACTTATCCTATTGGAGATCCTACTCCAGTGCACTAACACCAAAATATACTGTTATCTAATAAAGACTTTCTCAACACTTCAAACAGGCCATACACTTGCAAAATAAAGGCCACATCATTCTGACTCCATTGCCCTTGTAATTCTTCGAGGAGCTATGTGCATCTGTGGTTGAATTACAAGATTNAAGTTAGCTTACCCAGGCCTGAAGTATTTTTTTTGAAACTGTTTTTTTTTTTAAATGGAGTTACTTGAATAAATTACCATTAAATGGGTTACTGCCTTGCATGCATTACGTAGCATCCAACGTAAACTAATAATGCAGGAAATCATAGCTGCAGCAACGGAAGCCAGGTTGCCTATACACATATGCTCACAGAGATGCACAGGCTGCCCAGGGAGGTGGTTGATTCACCTTCCCTGGAGGGGTTTAAGGTACAGGTAGATGAGGTGCTGAGGGGCATGGTTTAGTGTTTGATAGGAATGGTTGGACTCGATGATCCGGTGGGTCTCTTCCAACCTGGTGATTCTATGATTCTATACCAACATGTTAAAACCACAGACACATAGGCCATAATCTGTGACCCATGTGTGACAGGCTGTGCTGCTGCAGTGAATATTGCCCAGCACTTCTCCCTCTGAAGCAACCATAATCCACAGTTCTTGCGCATCTTCCCTGCAAGCTCAGAGTAAGTAGCAGTTACATCAGAAGTTTGTCAGATGCAAGGATGAGTGAAGATATCAGTACACTGGAGAGTAACGAAAACATTAAGGACATCCAAATGATTTCTTCCCCTCATCNACACCAAAATATACTGTTATCTAATAAAGACTTTCTCAACACTTCAAACAAGCCATACACTTGCAAAATAAAGGCCACATCATTCTGACTCCATTGCCCTTGTAATTCTTCGAGGAGCTATGTGCATCTGTGGTTGAATTACAAGATTAAAAATAAAATCAAACAAAAAAAAACCAAAAAAAAAACCCCAAACCCTCAGTCTCAGCCTCCCCAAAACACACCACCAACAACGAAACAAGCAGTACATGCTTGTTACTAGAAAACAAAACTAAAATCACCAGCCTCCNTGCAGGAAATCATAGCTGCAGCAACGGAAGCCAGGTTGCCTATACACATATGCTCACAGAGATGCACAGGCTGCCCAGGGAGGTGGTTGATTCACCTTCCCTGGAGGGGTTTAAGGTACAGGTAGATGAGGTGCTGAGGGGCATGGTTTAGTGTTTGATAGGAATGGTTGGACTCGATGATCCGGTGGGTCTCTTCCAACCTGGTGATTCTATGATTCTATACCAACATGTTAAAACCACAGACACATAGGCCATAATCTGTGACCCATGTGTGACAGGCTGTGCTGCTGCAGTGAATATTGCCCAGCACTTCTCCCTCTGAAGCAACCATAATCCACAGTTCTTGCGCATCTTCCCTGCAAGCTCAGAGTAAGTAGCAGTTACATCAGAAGTTTGTCAGATGCAAGGATGAGTGAAGATATCAGTACACTGGAGAGTAACGAAAACATTAAGGACATCCAAATGATTTCTTCCCCTCATCTCTTTAAACACACCTGGACAGTCACCTACCCAAATCACTCCACCACTGCCAATTCACACCATCCGAATTAGTTTCTTAACTTGGACCACAGATTCATCAGGATGCAGAACAGACTTTAACAAACCATCCACATTGATCTGTGAAAAAGAATTGTTTTCAGGATGATGGCATATAAGGGGCCTTGCTCAAAAAAAATGAGACACCTGCAAATCCATACATTGATTAAACACAGAAGACACCGAACTGGTAACATGTAGCTTACCACCACAACTACCATTCTACAATTATTCATTTTTGTCCTCTGCCAAATCTCAAAGGAATGCAAACAAAGAAAGCAGTGTGCCAAAAAGCAAGAAAAGGTAAAACTTATTGTCATCTCCTCTTTTCTAGGCCAGCCAAAACCAAACCATAGGCATTGGTAGCAAGCTTGAGTTCAAAACAGTTCTCTTTCTCTTACTTGTATGAATGCAGTTTTAATGCAATTATCAGGTCAACAAAACATAATCAAAACCAACAAGAACTTATGTGCAGGTCCTCAACTGGACTACTTCCTCTTAAAGCACCACTGTTCTGGCAAGTCAAAAACACATTCTCAGAAGGAGACTCTATACCACCCACACTGTCACAAATACTCCCACAACCCTCAAGGGGAAATACAACTCCGTACAACAGATGAGGCTTTAAAAAAGCTGCAATTATTTTAATTGGACCTGCCAGCTGCCTTTCATTTGGCTTAACATGAGGTTTTATTAAAGTCTGCAGCCACAGCCATTGGCAAAAGTGGAGACAGTTGCTTACAAGAAGTCTGTTCTGTTTCTGAGCAGCTCACTCTGCCTGGTAAGCTTTTGTGGAGTACTGCCACATACGCTAGATGCTAAGGATACAATGTTTTATTACGCGGTTCTGGCTAGTAGGCCAGAATAATGCCGTAAGTCTAAGATGTATACAGAACACACCCATAGCCTCATCTTGATGACTATGTTAGAGCCAGCTCAAATCAGGTGCCAAAGCACAGAAGAAAGAGTATGATAAATTACAGGAAAATGGCTTTGTCATATGCTTTTAAAACAGCACATTATACACACACACAAATTATGTCTAATACATCTATGTATCTAAATGGATAAACAGAATCTCTCCTGAAAGGATTCCAGGAGATCAGATTGATTAGCACACTCTTTTCATAAAGCATTCGATATACAGATGTAAAACTGACTCTCATAAGTATTAAAGTTACCAAGACAAAGAACAGCAACATAATCATCATTAAAGTAACTTTCTACCACTTCCACAACACTCTAAGACTTGGCTAATTCTAAAACCACCACATTAACACAATTGTTTAACATCTCAACTATCTTTTCCAAAACACTACCGGTAGTAGTTCCCCATGGTGCCATGGCCAGCACAGCTAGAAACTCTGAAGGATGCCAGGGTTGATGACTAAACTGCTACTTTCCTGGCTCACTCCAGAATTTAAAAAAAAAAAAAAAAAAATTGTTGGTGTCCCTTATGGTGGTGGTTCTGGAACTTTCCTTCTTAAATTTTCCTACTGCTTTTCCATCCACAGCCAAAATTTTTGTATTACTAGAAATACTAACATAAGTATCGCAATAAACAGAGTTTAGATCTGGCCAGTAACTCCCTTCACACACCCCATTTACGAACTACTACTGTATGATATAAAGAATGAAACAGCTTTCTTGACTCTTAACTAACAGGAGCTGAATAACTTCCTCCTCCCCTGTCTTTCAGTCTACACAGAAGGTTAAGCTTTCAGTTCAATTTGAGCTTTAAGTGGTATCGCTGCAGACAGAAAATGCACTAGTGAACACACTGCCTCTTCCTACTACATGACTGAATTTGTGATTACTTCTGGCAAGTCTTGAATTTTATTGTACCCTCCATTACTGCTTCAATCACTGACCCTTCCTCTACATGCCAGGTAACAAGACAAACAGTACTCTAACTGTAGGGCTATATGAACAATAGACAACTGCACAGATCACTACATAAAAGATGATTATCTAACCATTACCTTAGGACTGCAAAAGAGGATTGGAACTCTCCAACCCTCTGTTCACTCCCCCTACAGATAATTAGGATGTTATTACAGAAATTGAAGACAGACATTGCTTTAACTACACTAGCAACTACAATGGATTTCCCATGACCACTAACCACTTCTTGTTACTAAGTCAAAAACTTAGGACTTCTTTTTATCTCAATAAAAAAGAATACTACCCTAGCAAAAATGCTACAGGTCATCAGCTAGACCCCAAATGTTAAAGGCTGTGGAGGAGTAGGGCAATTTTACATATCTTCAGCAGAAAGATCTTTTGCTTTAGCAAAGATCTTTACCAACACAGGTCACTTAAGATTTGGCTGGACAGGTTGACAGGCTATCCTGTCTGCATCATGCGTTTGCCAAGAAATATTGGATCAGATAATCCTTCTGGTCCCTTCCAACCTAGTATTCTGTGATTCGGTGATTGATTCTGGCACCACTTCTCCTACTACAAGTTTTTCCCACAACATGACAATTTAGAAATTAAGTAGAGCCAAGGCTACACTCTTTGACTATCACAGTCTTATTTTTGTAATTAAAGCACATGCTACCTTAACTAACACCAAGAAACAATTCCAACTCAAAGCCCTGATGGGTAGGCCACTGTACAAAAAAGCACCCATATTCCACTTCAGTTATAAACTAATTTCAGAACAGTTATCAATAACCAGGACTTTTCAGAACCAGACAGATTTGTG
Organism: Piaya cayana; assembly: GCA_013389865.1. Lineage (NCBI taxonomy): Eukaryota > Metazoa > Chordata > Aves > Cuculiformes > Coccyzidae > Piaya > Piaya cayana. The sequence goes on along the minus strand of WAAB01022159.1, from coordinate 22,384 downwards.
ATGATGAATGCATAAAATCATCCCCTGCAGAAAACATCTGACAGAACAGGCATTTTTGTGTCTGCAAAGCCAAACATGAGAACGATCAAGCTGAACTTTACACCACTACCACACTGGTGAAAGCCATGCTCTATCTCAGAAAAAAAGCTGTGAATTAAAAAACAGAAGAAAATTATTTCACAGTGTTCCATTTCTGATCAGTCCTTTTGTTCAATAATTCTACCACATGAAAGACCAGGGGCTGCCTATCCATATGAAGTTTTGTTTGGCTACTGTAAAAAAAGGTGGGCTTAGTACTGCTATCAAGCACTCCAGGCTTTAAAGAATGAATCCTAGAGCCCATGCTCAAGTCAGTAGTTATATTACCTTATAAACCAAGGCCATGTATCACTTTGAGTAGACTTACTGGAGGAAGACGCCAGACAGAATGTTATAATGGTCATTTAATTACAAATTCCACACAAAACCAAGAGGCATCATCACACCACTATCTCAGTAATTTAAGTGCAATTGCTGATAGCACTCAGCAATGAAAATGATCACTTAAAGAAGCAAAATTTATTAGAAATATTGCATTAATCAAGATTTAACAGGATCAAAAGGACTGCTTGAGATATTCATTAGACAGTTCTAAGGCATCAGCAGATCTACGTATTGCATTTTGCTTTCAGAAGAAACACAAAATAATTAAACTACTGCTACACGATTATTTCCTTTCCATTTCCTTCATCTACCATGACAAAGGATATTTATATTTCTTTTAAACACAGCTTAGCTAAATACATAGTCCAAAATAAGGGAAAAGCAAGAGAAAAATATGAACTTATGAATTCATGAATACAATTACTGGGAGTACATTAAAAATTCATTGTTTAGTAGCTACACTAATGCAATTTAGTACAAACAGAATACATTAAAAATGTTTTCCACAATTACTTTCTGAAAGCTACTAAATACTTAGTGTGTCTCATTTTTTTCCCCATTAAGCGGGACAAATGGAGAATACAAATAATTACAGGTAACACACCCAAATTAGCTAGCCTATATTACAAGAAGTTGTTCTGACACATTCATTCCACTTTTCAAAGTCAGTAAGAAGTGCTTAAACATATACATCTACTATCCTTCAAAGTTTCAGCAGAAAGTTTTTTAGTTAGTAGATAATTTCAGTTTACTGGAAGTTAGGTGGTTGACAGGAGACAGTATCAACTTGCAGTACTTTGTGAGCTTACTACTTTCCACTAAGTAGCTGAACTGTTTTTTACACAACCTGAACATATACACTGACATTAGATCCTAGACACTTCTGCAGGTGAATGACTTGAGTGGAGAGGAAGGAAGAGGAGAGGAAAGAAAGGGGAGGAGAGTAAGAGAACCCTTCTTAGCAGTGTTTGTTAATACCATTATGCTCAGCTTCACTACTAGCTATGATTTCAACATGCGAGGCTTGCAGTTTATATTCAAGTATCAGGACTGATACCAGAAAACTTAGGATTTTCAGAGAGACAGTCATTTCTATTCTGGATATTAAAACTGAGGATCTTAAATATCCACCTTCCCTCTTACTTCAACATAAATATAATATATAAACCTAAAAAGCAGTGTCCAACTTGTAGTCTAATCATATAGCAGAACAAATAGAAGTACAAATACCTACACACTTCTCTTCCATGAACCTTTTTTGCCCCGTGTTTTAAGACATGACAGATGCACTAAAACTAGACTCTAGTCTCCGAAGTCTCTCTGACTCTTCCCCAAAAGAAACAAGACTATCTACAGCATCAAAAACAAAAATGAAAACTTACTTCATGTTTTAACAGGAAAACTCTCAGAAGAAAAATAATTTTGAAACCAGAAGAAGTGAATGCAGTTCATAATATTTCTAACACTCACTTGGGAAGGACAGAGATGAATATGAACATGAAGTTATGCCAAAAAGGGATAGACATGATTCTGAACTTTAGGGTGTTTCAAATACACTATGCTCAAGATTCTTATTTACAGACTCTCACAAAGAACACATGAAGGAAACATGAAAAAACAGATGACTTTTTAATGCTCATTTGCAAGGTCCACAGACACTTCATTGTTGAATTTCTAACCAGACTGTGAAGGCATTTTTAAAGAAAAATTTTAGTACATTCTGATTCTAGGAGTGGTGGAAGGGGCAAAAAAAAAAAACCAAACCCACAAACCTGCTGCACCACATTTTATCCTATGAAACCAAAATTTTCATTCCAGAGAACTTAATATAATGGCAGTACTCCTTCCTGAGTTCACAGAAGATCACCATATGGAAAGTACCTTAAGGAAAAAATCAGTATCTCCATATCCTGCATAGGTTAATATTTGTACTGCACAATTTGAAAGAAAAACTAACACATCAGTTATATTCTCTAATACACCATTAAAAATAATTTAGGACTTAATATACTTTCTTGAGCTTTGTTTCCACTCTGGCACCCTAGGAAAGAAATTACCTTCCAGCAAATCACTACCTCCTCTGATGTGCTACATGAAATACATAATCAACCAGAAGACACAAAGTTATTTTGCAGTTTAAAGAGCAGGACATAGAAATAGACAGCTACTGCAATGAGAAACAGCTTCTTACCTGCTTAAGGACATTTTCAGAACTCCATCTTCCACAATCTGCTACTACAATTAGCAGGCAACACAGCAAAGCTTCTCTTGCAGAAGTAACTGTTGCTAACACTAGGGTCACTGCAAAAGGTAGTACTACTCAATTTAAACATTTCTCATGCAGTGGCTCCAAGAAATGCATTGCAGGAACAGCAATGTACTCAGATTTCAAGAAATTAATTTTACTTGAGACTACAGGAACCAGAATACTTTTCCCCCCTTTCTGTTAAAGAGGGAACATAAACTCACTAGCACTTTTCCACATCACTTCACTCCAGTTTCTTCAAAGCAGCAGAGGTGAGCACAGTATCAAAGGGTCTTAAAAAGCTAGTACCAACATAAGAAAACCTGTTTCCCTTTATCTCATACTCATCAATATCACCTCCGCCCTACTGGCTTGGCCTTTCTGGGAGAAAAGAGAGGAAAAATGAGAAGCTTTGTCACCTGCACTTGATACCCAAGGGATACTGCTGTAGCATACACGGCCCCATGCCACAGTCATACAGCACCTTCCCACCCAGGAGGCAAACTTCCCACAAGATTTTAGCATCACAAACCTAAATGCCTTTTATGTTTCCATCTCCCAGCTCCTAATTTCACTGCACCTTTCATCCCTCCATGACTGGAAGTGATTCTACACTGCCCTTCTGAGAGGAGATAGTAATGGCATCTCAGAAATGTCAGTCACTGATAATATAAGTAGATCACTGCACCAGCAATAATCCATAACATATGAACTTGTTTACTAATCATGCTGACTGTGCATTACCTGCCATTTCTCCATTCACACTAGTCTTGGGGTCTTGTCTGAAAGCAGAGCATCCCCTCATTCAAATCCTGTTGATCGATATATTTCAACCAACAGACAATGAAAAATATAAATATAAAGCCGCAAGAAATCCCTAGGAATTAGAAACTAAATACAAAATTCTTAAGAGCAAGTGCTCTGGAAGGCAGCTTCCAGGGCAAAAAAAAGGGGGGGGACTTCAATGCTTCTTTTCCTTTTCTAGTTCCAATTATTACCACAGCTGGTTACTTCCCACCCCTGCAGCAATTACATACTATTTTATAGACAGGCATGAAATTCCTAGCCTACTCAGAAGGATGAGAAGTCAAACTGCGTATGGCAAAAAAGCAAGAAAGTTAGGGAGTGGTACACTTTAAACATGCCAAAAAACCCCAAACCCAACCTGGCTAAGTATCACAGTTACTGCACTTCTGACTTTTATGGAGGATTATTGAGGATCAAATCAGTAATGAATAAAAGGGTAACATTCCCATTTACTGTGATGAAGTGAAAAACTACTCCAAACCAGCAACTGGAACTCAAAAGGAAAGTAAATTCCTGTTGTGCTTATATCAACCTAGAGACTGCTACAGAAAGCACAAGCCCCAGTTTCCTCTTACACCTGCCTTTTAATACAACTAGAGTTTGTATAATCACACCATAGTCCAATCAGTAATTGACTCAAAAAGCCTAACCCTGCAAGATATCAGGGCAGATTTTTCCTAATTATATTAGATTGCCAACCAACCCACTGACCCACTGTCAGACTAGATAGAGCAAAATGTAAGACTGTACATTCTGTCACAGGATTTCTAAATGAAAACTCCTTTCAAAGTAGAGGTGATAACGATTATTATTGATTTTTTTTCTCTTAGTATGAAAAAACATGCACAAGCATAATTTAACGCTCGCAACAGCATGTTCCGGTGGCAAAATTCATTCCTATGAGTCACATTTTATAATTCAGTCTGCCTTGGTCTCACAGTTTCAGTGGGCCTCTTTTCTGAAAGAAAAACTAGTGAAGACAAGAAGAGAGGAGGAAATCATTTTTTTAAAATATTAACTATGCCTAATACCTCCAGGCAACCAAGAAGAGGTGAAGACACTCAGGCCAGTAAATAGTTATGGTCCAGGCAGTGACTATGTCAGCAGTTTGTGTTCTACATTCTGAGTTCAGAACTTAAAGAAATATATACCGGATGTGGTCGTCTTCACTGGAAGCCATCCTTGCTCAGCAAGAGTTGCTCACATTTTTGCAACAAAGTCAATTAATTGCCTAGGAAGTAACACTTTACATTTACAAAAAGACTTGAGGGAATGGGACTAAAGTATACAAAACAGACTGGTAGTTTTCTTAAATTCTGAAGTTATCAATACAACAAAGTGCCTCAGCAAAAACTGAGAACAATTTCAGTTGGGGCTAATTGCAGTATTTTTTTTGTTAATTGCAGAAAAAATAGTTAATGAATATCAACCTCTAACTCAAACCCTGAATAATGACTAAATGTGTAAAAAGAAAACAACTGAGACCTGAGACACAACAAGGTCACCAATCTAGATGAGTGTTCCACCATCTCAGTGCTCTTCAGAAGTCACTCAGGATTGACAAGATTAACTTCAAACTTCGTACTGCATCAGAAGCTGCCACTTTATGGCAGATGATGCCCATTACTTAGAACAGAATGCACCCTACTTCTGATCTTAAAGATGATTTCTCACTTACAAGGTCCATATAGAAGGGACAGCGCCTGTTAACCCCTAGGTGTTCAGACATAAAGCAAGTCTAATAATTGTTATGGATGAAATCAGTCTCTCTGCAGTGCACAAAACATTCTAATCCAAATTCCTCTTCTACCAACCTTCTTATTAATTCATTAACTAAAAGCCACCCACATCACACAGCTGAAAAACACACCTAGCAGTACATCTTGACAGGAAGAAGTAAAAACAGGGTTGTTTTCTTGTTTTAGAGAGATCTTCCACTGTCCTGCTCCCAGTGTCTTGGAAAATCAAAGAAGGGATACATTCAGGAAGAACCCACAAGAAAGGATCATAGAATAGAATCATAGAATCATAGGATCACCACGTTGGAAGAGACCCACTGGATCATCAAGTCCAACTGTTCCTACCAAACACTAAACCATGTCCCTCAGGACCTCGTCCACCCGTGCCTTAAACCCCTCCAGGGAAGGTGAATCAACCACCTCCCTGGGCAGCCTCTGCCAGTGCCCAGTGACCCTTTCTGTGAAAAACTTCCTCCTAATCTCTAGCCTAAATCTCCCCTGGCGGAGCTTGAGGCCATTCCCTCTTGTCCTGTCCCCTGTCACTTGGGAGAAGAGGCCAGCTCCCTCCTCTCCACA
>WAAB01022159.1:0-13174 GCA_013389865.1 Piaya cayana | reverse complement strand
GTCACTTGGGAGAAGAGGCCAGCTCCCTCCTCTCCACAACCTCCCTTCAGGTATTTGTAGAGAGCAATGAGGTCTCCTCTCAGCCTCCTCTTCTCCAGGCTAAACATCCCCAGCTCTCTCAGCTGTTCCTCATAGGGCCTGTTCTCCAGCCCCTTCACCAGCTTTGCTGCTCTTCTCTGGACTCGCTCCAGAGCCTCAACATCCTTCTTGTGGTGAGGGGTCCAGAACTGAACACAGGATTCAATGAGCGGTCTCACCAGTGCTGAGTAGAGGGATAAAACAACAAAACAGTTCCAAGTATGGTGCAATCTGCCACCATTTACAGCTTCTGAAGAGCAAAAATCAACCTTTTATTAAGATTAAGTTTTATGGAATTGGATTAACACTATTATAGTAGCAAGTCCAACCCTAACCCAGATGTGTGAACTCATTTCCAAGTTAATTTGGAAATGGATTATGGTTACTAGTGATGACAAAGACAGAACTGATAATATTATTATAAGTTTTTAACTAGACATTTCACACTGAAAACGTCAGCAAACCAGGCCAGAATCTAGAGAAATAACAGATACCTCTAAGGTGGGTGGAGGAGAGGAGGGGACACCCATAGGTACTAGATGCTGTGCACTGGAAGCACATTCCAAAACCACAAAAGGACAGAAGGAAAACACAGACCTGATAGTACATTTATTTGTGTTACTATTTCTGGTACTTCCTGCAATTCAATTGCTGCAAAACAGTGCTGAAGTCACTAGAATCTGGGAGGTGAGAAGAAACACCGGAAAGAATTGTGCTTGAGCAGGTCAGACCTTCCTTTGGTTAGGAGGACCACTACTCATTCATGAAAAAAAATCTGGTCTCCAGAATGAAGACAGACCGTATGCTTCACACAATAATGAACACCAGGAAGATGACAGCTCCTGAGTACCCTCTCACATTTTTTCTCCAGACTGCCCCACAGCTACCCCAAAGAAGGCTGAGATCAGACAAACTAATGCACATCACAACTGAGGAAGACAGGTGGCCTGTCAGAACAAATACAAAAGCAAACAAGAACCCTGTTGATGTGGCCGTAGACATAAATAAGCAACTCCAGAAGTTGTTTTCGACCATTTGCCTCATCTCTCAGCCAGTGAGCCCATTCTCACTTGGTGGTATCATTAGAATAGGACAGTTAAAAAGTTCAGGGAGCAGGAAGGGTATAATTTAAAACACAAAAAGAAGCACCAGCATCTCCTCTTTTGACTCAGGAGACAGGAACACATTAAGCTTTCACTGTTTCACATGTGAGCTCCTAGTATTCCCCCAAAAAAAGCACAAAGAAATCATGGTAATTCTGGCCTCTACTACAGTCAGGCTTCAGATGAAGCTCCTTCATTATAAAATACTTGATTTAAATAAACCCATGCCTTCCACAGCTAGGAAAAGAAAACATTTGTCCTCGCTCCCTCTCCTCTTTCAGGGACCTATCACTTCTTACACAAGACAGAGCAACACCAAGCACCTTACATAAGACAATTCACTAAGGTTAATTTTTAACTCTTATGTCGAATCGCAGTTATGGAAGAGAAAAAAACAAACAAGAAAAACAGCATCAAGAAAGCACCAGAAAAATTGCTTTAAAGATACATATTAAATTCCCCTGATCCCACGAGAGCTACAAAATCAAGGCTTTCAAATTATATCAGGTAAGAAAAATCTATGCAAAGTTAGAAACTGATCAGATGGAACTACAGCTTCTAGAGAGATGTGTATTTTTCTGCCAGTGCAGTTTTAATATCTTTGCCTTCCAACTAGGAGGAATCAAAGTGACTACCCACCTCCTTTGCAAACAAGGAAGTAACATGCAACAAAACATGCTCTGCGCTAGGCTTGTTTCTTTATTATAATAAAATCCTGCAATATTTAGAGCTATTACTTGTAAATGTTAACACTTCCTATCTCGATAACTTGATGGAATGTGAGTATGGGCAGAAACAACATCCTCCACTGATCATTTTTATTTACATGAACCCTGGTTTTCTACCTGCAGTATCACGGAATTACATATAACATTTATAAGGATTTACAGAAACACCAGTTACCAGACTTTAAAAGAGGGGGGGGGAAAAACCAAAACCAACAAAAAAACCCACAACCCCCACACCAAACCCAAACAAATTTAAAAAATTTTTAAAACCCAATATATTGTGCACAGGCTTAGATAAACAAGGAGGTTAATAATCCTCTTTTTCCCATACAGCACCCTTATTGAGGGCCTCCTTGTTTCAATTTCCATTACGGAACACATTAATCAAAAGGAAAAAAAAATAAAATGGGGTAAGAGGAAACAAAACGGTATTGAAAATGCTGAAAGTATAAGTCAGGAATTGGTATTTAATACTATCCTTAACACAAGAAGTCATTTTTAACCCTTTAATTCAGGAAAGAAACCAGATCTGATAAACATTAACTGTCATATTCTGTTTCCCCACATTTCTGAGTGTGGTATTTTTATTTATCTGACATATGTTGCTTCCTGAACAGATTCAATGTATTTTGGCATTCCAGAACAAAACTGCTCGCATTGTGTTTGGCATTTCATTTACAATGCAGTCAGGAAGCCACTCCTTAGACTATGCAGCCATCTGCAGCAGACACCAAAGGTTTTTAAACAAGCAAGCTGCACTGCTCTAAATATGCAGTATTTCAATATATAAGAAAATTCTCATCTATTATCCAGACTCTCCATACTATTGCCTGCAGATAAATTCAGGCAATCTGCAACACATTAACAGTTCATCAAAAACGAAACCAGAAAGGGGGAGGGGAGGGACGGGGGAAGGAAACTCTTTTCTTATCAGAAGATTACTGGTTACCTAATTATTTTGCTTTCTAGATTGCATGGTCTGTGCATTCACACAAAACAGCCCCTGATGCTTCGTTTTACATGCACTCCCACAAAAAAAGTAATTGTCAAGAGTTCCTAGGTAAAATTAGGATGGTAAGAAAAATGCAGCAGGCCCAAAACAATATGAGAGACAGACAGAAAGCAAGCAGAAGTCGAGTGTGTCAGAGGAGGAACAGCCAAGGAACCACACTCAAAATCCTCTAGCTAATAAGATGCATAAATTGCTGAGAACTGCTGCATCAAATCTAGACAGCTTAAACAATTCAGTCCACATGACAGAAAAAACATTAACATCAGAGTTTGAAAAGAGGACTGCATGCAGATGTGTGTATTCATTTTAGGATGGTTGTATTTCAGAAAAATACACCTTACGAAAAAGTACACATTAAGATGCACCCTGACACCTAAAACACTATGCAGCGCCCTAACATAAGTCTCTACTCAGAAAAATAGCATATACAACTGAATTTCCATTTCACTTTAGAATAATTTGTCCTTGAAGAACATTTCTGCCTCCGTCTTGTGTCACACACCTCAACAAGCCAGTTTGGTTTCTGCTTCTACATTTGTTTAGTATAAAATGCAGTTCTAAACCAGTAAACTTTTATTTAAAATGCAGCTTTAAGAAACAAAATTATTATAATACCCTTTTATCACTGCTAGAATAAGGAGTAGCCACTGTTTTTATAAAAAGCAAATGGTAAAGGGAAAAAAACCCACTATTTTCCAGATTCTAAGCATCTTCTCCCTTGAGCTTATAGAATAATTATGAGACACATTAGCTCAGCATTGTTCAACACTTTCAAGAATTAACACCTACGTAAATAAAGAAATCTCTGATTTGTTACTGAATTTTTCCTTCTACATATATTTTACAATTAATACAGAAATCCTTATCCACTACAATTAATTGCCTGCAATTGTGAGACACAAGAATTAACTCTTCTTTGCATTAACTGTGATTCTAACCAAAAGACTCTTCATGTCTCCCAACTGGATAAGCATTGTTATTCTTGTTCTCTATTCAGCTCTGCTCTCACAATGTGCGTTTTCTTTTTTCAAATTCAGAATCTCTTTTCACCCTCAACACAGTAATGAGGCATTTAAGCTAACACTTTTTGTACTAAAATTATTTTTCTCTTTACTTAGTGTTGTGTTCCTTTAAGCCAACAGATGACAGTTAAAGAAAAAATAAGAGGTGTTATGTTATTTTTATTTTACTACATCAGGCATTTTAGAGATCAGATAAAGCAGCTGTTATTATAAAATTAACTGAAAGCTATTCTTGAATGGTTTCCAAAGGGGTTTTTTTTTGCCTTTTCAGATATGGAAGAATGATAGTTTACTGCTCAAAACAAAGAGTTACTTAGAGTTTGGACTAATATATTGACTTCTCTCTTTTGAATGTAGATAGTATTTCATTATCCAAAGTAAAAAACAAGTTTTTCACCTGACAGGAGGTTTATATAGAACTAAAATTCTTCTCTCCCATCACCAGTGCAAATTATAGCCTCAAAACTGAATGCAAAGTTATTTTAATAATAACTCAGCCTAAGGTATTATTTAACTTCTAGCATCCTATGCTTTCTAACAAGAAAAAGAAAGAGGTACAGTACTGCTTTGGCACTATTTAAGTAAAAAATGGGACAGTACCATTCTCATTTGCTCCTAACGTGTCGTCCTATTTTTCTCACAACAGGAAAGTGGAGATGAATACCACAATGTACAAATTTTAGAAAATTTCATAAGCATGATTTCAAATAATACGAATTGTCCAGTGCATACGTCCCTTCAGATTTCTCAAAGATTAACAACAAGTTAATAGAAGTTTGGGGGAAACAAGTAGCATTCTGATTTTGAGTGAAGGTTATTCCTCCATAGGTATTTCATACTATGAAACTGAAATTTAAAATTTTGCCATGTTTTAACACAAATGGAATGGTGGGTAATCTATGGAACTAAAATAAGCAATTTGAATTCAGTGGAAAGAAATAGGGACTCATTCCATCTGGGACAGACGAGGGAAAGAAAGCACCATTTTTAGAAGTTTAAGGAACAATTTTTTTGGTTCTTGATCAGTTGGTTTAAGTGGAGGGAGAAGAGAAGCATGAAAAAGGATAAGAAAAAAAGTCACTGATTAGAGATACATTTGTCTCTCATCCCATAACACTTTGTTTTAACCTGCTCCACTGACACAGCCATAATCTTTCCCTTGAGGCGTCACGGGCTGCTGCTAGAAAACTGACTCAGAAACATTAACGTCATGAAAGACTACAGGACATCTGAACTCTTGAGAAGACCTCTCCCACATATCCCATAGATTTCCCACAAGAAAATCCCACAGAAATGTTTGCCTGCTCCACTGTCATTCTCTAGTAAGTTCAGCATTGCAAAAAGCACACTGGAATGCCATGATCCTCAGCACTACTCCTGCTTCACTAAAATAAGATGAAGTGCTCCTTGAAAAATGAAGGGTATCACACAGATAAACACAAGCAGAACAGTAAATTATTCTCACCTAGGTCTATTACAATATTTCTAAGGTCTATCTTGCTTTTCTTGTACTTGTATTGTTTATATTTTTATTTATGTAGATGAAATCTCTCATACTGGACCCAAAGCATTAAAATTAAAACCTAGCTTAGGAATAAGACACTGGAAGAACAAGATTTTCTTAGAGCCACACAAAGCTCCCTCCTCTAAAAAAAAAAAAAAACATTCAGGGGGAAAAAAAAAAGTCTCCTAAAGAAATAACCAAATACGATGCACTAGAGTTAAGCAATAGTACAGTAAAACAGTAAAGCTGATAGCTTCTCCCTCCCCCGTATCAGCATTTCTGATCTTATCCTTCAGAAAAGAGACAGATGGCCTGTGAAATTCAGATTTCCAACTGATTTCCCCTTCCTGTCATATTCCCAGAAAGGATGGATGGCACATCTTTTTCTCCTCCTTCTACTTAGAGGTGAGTCCTTAACTTCATTGTTACCTTGTTTTTAATAATTTCCCAACATAGATATGTGAACCAAAAAGAGCAACCTTAAAGTAACACTCTAGGTTGTTTTCTAGCATTCCACACAATTCCCTGTGCCTGTCATTCCTCCCAATAGAAGATCTACTAAAGAATTCATTAATTACTTAAAATATATCACCTTTTTTGAGTTCACTAAATGAAATGAATGGTATAAAGGCCAAAATTTGAAAGATGAGAACTTTAGAATTTCATCCCTGAGTGATGAAGTTTATTGCCAACCCCCAAACCAACATGGAACACCTCAGAAATCAAATGACCCGCAGCTCCACAGTTAACATCACATATGATTATGTGACCAAAAGTAACCCAAAATGAGCATGTTCTCCTAAAAGGAGCTAACTACCAAGCTGACATTCGCCACCCACTAATTTGCCATAGCAAGCAAACATACCAGCAACAGGCTATCAGTGGACATCTCCGGCGGTCTGCACATTCATCTCCTCCTTTGGGTATACCTACCTACATCACTGGCACAAGCAGAAAATAATTAAACTCAACACTTGCATATGATACTGCGTAGCATGAACACAGAAAGTGAGTATTTAGAGTATTTAAGTCGTGAAAGATTTAGACTGCTGTACTGCCATACTTCCAGTTTACTTCTACTGAAAATACAGGCCTCAGCCTTGTAAATACTTCTGCAGCCAAGTTTTTTCATTTGTTTTAACAACAAGCATGTATAAGCATGTACTGATTATTAAGCATAACAATTCCAGGAGGGAAAAAACCCTCTATTTGCATCAGTATCATTATTTAAGAGTTTTCTGATATTCAGTTTCAAATATAAACCTCTCCTCAACTTTACCTATAAGCAAAGACAGAAGACTTGCAGTAATTTGATCAAATTGGGTTGACCTTGTAAACTATTCATTTCTTCTCTCACGGAGAGTAATGCCAGGATGACTACAGTCACATGTTGGGGGAAAAGCAGCAGTTGTGGAAAAGTTTCTCAGGAGCCTACCAAAAGTCTTCCCGATGAGCCTGGAAATGTCTTCCACTATCCAAACATTCAAGATGTCATCCACAGTCTCTGGATGACTGAATCCGCAATTGACATTCACAGGCATCTGGCACTGCATTTCAGGCATCTGTTCAGATGTACTGATTCAGCCCCAAGCATCTATGACCTCTCCTCGGGAGGACTGGAAGTTTTGGAAGGTATGTACTGAAAAACTCCAAGGACAAGGAGGGCTGAAGAAATAATTTCTGCAGCTATACTAAACTTAGACCCCACACTATGAAACAGAGGACTAAGGAAAGACATGAAACTTTTCTTCCACAACTGTTAGGGAAGATGGAGCCCTCTCCGCAGCTGCTACAGGGACTTACGATGCCAACTAGAGTAGAAAACCAATGGGAAGCTTCCAAAGGCAGTAATAAAACTGTAAGCACAGTACTTTAGACACCAAGATCATCCTTCTGCAGCTACCCTAAACATAATAACGGAACTTCAAATATCATTAATTTAGTTATTAATGTTGGAGCTTTCCCCAACAAGGAAAGTAAGGCCCTGGCCACTTCAGAAGGCAATGTCACCCATTCTGAATTATAAGTGTTTAATTTCAAGTATTTATGACATTTAATAACACTTCAAACCATTTCAGAGTTTCTTCTATACCTAAAGCTAGATCCAGGTAACTGACGCAAAAAGTAGCCACTGAGCACTAGGAGTTTAAAGGAAGACAACTATATCCCTACCCTTTACTTCAGAATCGCAACTTTAAATTCAAGAAACAAGTATTTCCTTCCTCTTTGTTCCTAGAAAGGAAACTCTACTCAAACAGCTGCAGTTTCTCCCACTGCAAGAATTCAAAATAAGCAGACTACTCACTATGTGGACCATGTCTATCTACATACCTCTGCTCATAACACCCCAGCCACCCATTACAAGGGAGTCTACAAACCATGAAGCACAACACTGTACATATTTAACTAAAGAATCCAGTGTGCTTTTTTCCTTGGAAAAGGAGCTCATGCAACCAGTGTTCTGAGACACTGATCTGCAGTTTCCTCCAGTTCTTATTCTCACTTAAACAATGGAATCTTAAAGTTTGCTTTTAGCAATTGTTTTACTTTGCGTGTATAATATAGCCTTATGCTTCCAAAATTCAATGGTACAACAACATGAAACCCAACTTTGTGAAATCATAGTTCTATTTACAAACGATGCAAGGGTACATAACACTGGATATTTAAAAACTAATAAACTATGAACAAAGCTGTGCATTTTGGAATTGCTTAACATCTTTCTGGTAGCTCTGCTCTTATGGGGACAAAAGTTACTAATACAAGTAATCTTTAGGCTCTAGACTGTGCCTAATCATTGGACAGATACAGAAGAGAGGAAGGCATAAAGCATTCCCCCACCTTCCTTAATCAAAGTTTCAAACAAGACTTCTTATCTAATGTTTTCTGGGCCATCCCCAAAAATTACACTGTAGATCGACCACATTGTTCCCAGACTCTTAAAGATCACTTTTTGTTTATATGTGTAATGACAACTTAGTATCAAGTATCTACAAACTACTTCCAGATATGGCAAGAATTAATCTACTTTTCAACTTAAACTACTCTAGGGAAGCTAGTCACAATACTGATGTTCTCCAAGCACACTTCAGTTAGGTTACATTTAGGCCAAACTAAGATTTTATTTATTTATTTATTATTTCTCAATTATGCAAAGCCACAATGCACTGTGAAAAGTGGAAGGTACAATTTAATGTTGAAATATCATGCTTCTGTACCACCCTCTGGGAAAGTCAGGTGAAACCAAGAGTAATAAGCCAAACTGATTTGGCATCAGAAAAATAAGCATCTTAAAAAACTGGTAACTAAGGAGTAAGAGTTGTAGAAAAATCAGAATTATCCCAAGATCACTGTATAATAAAAATACTATCAATTCCAGCATAGCGATATTCACTTCTTTCATTTTTCTTTAGCAGAAGATGAGATTTATAAATCTCTCCTAAACCAGCATCCTCACTTTTAGATCTGAATTTTTATCGTTTTTACTCACACTGCATGAACACTGTGTTCTTAATTAGAAATGAAGGCAGTATTTCAACAAAGTAATCTTTTTACAACAAAAAAAAGCCTCAAAAAAAAGCCCATTTTATCATTAAAGCAGTCAAGTTTCTCTGTATATCACCTATCGCCTTATAACCTTAAACTCAACAGAACTGCTTAACAGTTAATTATTACTGAAGTACACTAAGCAGGGTTAGTCAGGGCCACTAATTTTTACTGATATTTACTCAGCAGGAGACAGGATGCCAGCTGTGCTGATAGTGGGCTCTGCATGCCACCTTCACAACTGGAAACTGCAGTGGCACACCACAGCTGTTCCTGAAACGATGAACAGAATTATAAGGACTGCAGGAAATCCATATCTGAAGCTTTGACAAGCCCCAGTCCCACGGAAAACAGTACTTCTTACCCAGAACTGGACCACAGTCTGCCATGTGAGTCGTCCAAAACTGTTCACAAGTTGCCCATAACACTAGTAAAAAGCTAAGCATTCAAAACATAAAGCCAAAATCTCAAAATCAGTTACACTTTTGAAAGCTGTAGATGTAACCTGTACCTCACAAGCATGCTCCGGACTTCACAGGTTGTTCCAAAGACACTAAGCTTGCAATATAACAGGTTGCAACAAACGTTGCACTTTCAAAACTAAGAGGGGGGGAAAGGCTTATACAGACTACTTACTACACAAACTGATAAAACACGTTAACTTCAATACTTTCCATTATCTTCTGAAGTGAAAAGCTTTGTCTGACATATCATTTTACACACTCAGAAGCTAACAAGGTAAAGCAGCAATGTTTCCAAATCTTTGTTCTCCAGATAATTCATATTTAACTACCTGTATCAACCATCACCACCTATATGCTCACACAGGAATACAATTCAGTCTAGAATTTCATATCCATATCAGTAGCTTTTCCATCAACTCAACTGGTTACTCATTCAGAAGAGGTTAGATCTGCAATTCCTCTATGTGGAGTAAATGTCAGACCCTACTTTAGCAGATTGGGTTATTCCATAGAAAGAATCTGCTGAAGGGATGACATATCAACCATTTGATCTTTACACAACATTTTGCCTAGATTTTCCTTTTTCCTTGGGAGCAGGAAGGACAAAAACAAAACAAGAAAACAAAGCAGCCAGCCAGTGATTCATTACACACCTACAGGAAAGCTGAGTTGAGGTATTCGTTCCCATCCCCTTCTGTTTCTAGAACCTACTGCTAACATGCTATGTATAATCAATGTCACATATGAGCAAGCCCTCCCTTAGCTTTGATGCTCCAAGTATGGCTCTCCATTCCTGGGACTGCAGACTCTGAATGAATTCCACTGAGGACAAACCACAACACTGCTTTCTTAAAACACCAGCCTAAAACACTATGCAACTTTCAATCAATATTTTCTCCATGGAACCTCCTCATCAGCTCTGTATGAATGTGATGTGCAAATGGATACCTTATACATCATGACATTTACAGCAAACATTATCTACCGGGCAGCTTATTCATAAGACAAATTCATTCATATTTTAACTAATATGATAATTATCCCAATGATAATCACATTCCATAGTATGCCATATGCTGTAACTTCTAACTCTTTGATTGTAAACACACACACTTAAAAGCAACAGAGTTTAGTTGAGCTTAATTTAATTCATGAGCAAGAAACAGCCAGGACAAGAGTACTTACCCAAGCCATCAACACGTACCTATTAAAGTGTTGTTTCAAGCAACCTGAGCTACCATGTTATGTCACTACTTAAATAATCTTATTCATAACATGGATATCAATGTCAGACTGATTTTAATTGAAGCCATTGATCTCGAGAAAGAATACACTCCTTCACAACTCCTAAACTATGTTAATGATATGAATGGCATTCTATGATACAACCATTAGCTGTAAGCAGAACTGAATTACATTTTCATCACTACAAAGGGCCTTATCCATAGCTACCATGGTGACAAAACACTAGCGTAAAAGTTGTGGCTCCAATACAAGGATCTATTCTTCTACACAGCACTGAAAAATATCGGGGGCATCATGAGAAACACAAAGGTCTTAAAAGAAACAAAACTGCATCCATTATGAACACAGTGGTTTACAACTAAATTTGTCATGCATTGCAACAATTCCACCACCACCACCACCCCACCATCACTCCCCCAGTATCTCAAGTCATTACTGGGACTCAAAGACTGCTCTGGAAAGTGACTGTTCTTTGTAAGAGGATTACTCTATTTAGTCCTCATTGCTTTTTTCGCCAAACACCAACTGTATAAGGAAACTGAAGTTCACTGCCATTTATTTTGTTCAGCCCTTTCTGACGCCTAAGAATGGCCCTTACTGCTGCCTGGAAAGGTAAGTCTATAAATTAAAAGCTAAATAATTTACTTTTTATCAGCCACAGAAACCACTTCGAGTCAGGCAAATGTTAACATTTTTCCTCATGGTGTATCAAACAGATGAAGTTAGATTAACAACATTTTCCACAAACACCATACTACATAGTGCTGCTGAAGAACTAGGTAGGTGTGTTAAAAAATTTGCGAAGAAATTACTTAGTCCAAGCCTTACAAATGCCAATACATCTCAGACACTTAGGAGACTGAAGCACACACATGCTATCTGACCAACATACTGCTTTCTTAGGGTGATAAACGGGAACAAAAATGTAAATAAGCTAGCACTATGGCTTCTAGCTCCTCCTGAACAGGCACAATATGAGAACTTCACCATATCACTGCTCCTGGAGGTGTTCAAAGAGGTTGTAGTCATGGTACTCTGTGACATGGTTTAACAGGTATGGTGGTGCTGGGCGGGCAGTTGGACTGGCTGACCTTACAAGTCTTCCCCAACCTTAATGATTATATGATCCAATTAAGTGCCTGCCTTCATTGAAAAACTAACCAATAACTGCATCGTCGAGGAATGTGAAATGAATCAGTAGTGAGCAACACTGCTTTCACTACATTCAACTACTTTGCTGGTGTAACTTAGCAAGCACCAACAGTATAAACTTCACACCGAAACTTTAAATCACAGAGTTTTCCCTTCCAGCAGCTTCAAACCGACTCCTTTCAAAAATGATAGTGGTCACCAAAATCAAACAAGGCTACGTTAACTCGGCGGCTCAAATGCACATATTTTCCACAAGTCAGACGACTAGTTAGCCTTTTTATACAGGTTGTTAAGATCCTCTTGCGAGGACCAAAATGCGATACAGACCTCTCCTCTGCAAGCTGAAAACCATGCAGTGCAACTCGTCATCTCGAGGAGAGGAGGCCGAGGAGAGGAAAAGAGGTGGCGGTAGCAGTTGAGGGGACAGACTGCGACAGCATTTACAGGGGACTACGAGGGCACATTTTTTTAAAAGAAATTTAGTAGCTGCTTTGAGAAAAACCGGCCAGACGGCAACCGATACTCCAGAAAACAAGGTATCAGACATACAAGAAATGCGAGGCGCAAGGAGCGGCGAGCCTCACGACCCTTCTATTAAATAAAAAATATTACCTCCTTCGGGACTTTCCTGTTTCCCGAGAAGTTAATTACGCTCGCGGAGTCAGCGATGGTTTTGGAAGAGGGGCGGGCGGGGGGGGGGGAGCCGAAGCAGCCGCGGAGCCGAGCGGTTCAATACCTTCTCCGGCCGAACAAAGAAACTTCTGTGCCCGAGGAGCTTAAAAACTTTCCGCCTCCCCAGACTCTCCCCTCAGCCTCCACGAAACCAGCCACCGCGTTCATACAGACGGGGGGGAGGGCACGGAGCGGGGGAGGGAGGAAAACACAGAAAAACAGCGGCCAACAACAGGATATCAAAACGAAGCGCGAACTCCTTCCCTTCTCCCCACCCCCTTCAGCAGAGGAAGGAATTTTTCTGCCGCCGCTCCCCGAGGCTTCTCCATTTAATTTACCTCCTCCGTCCAAGCCGGATCCAGCGGGCAGGACTCTCCTCCGACCCCAAGGGAACGCGTTAAATCCAATCGACTTTTCTTCTCGTTCGAGGGAGAGGAGGGAGGGGAAGGAAAGAAAAATATGCAACAGCTTCCGAGGCGAGGACGGGGCGCTCAGGCGCAGCAGGGGGGGAGGCGCCGGGCCCCTCGCGGCCCCGCCCGGCACGAAGGGCGCCCCCCGCCTCACCGGCCCTTCCCCCGCGGCTCCGGGGAGGCGGCGGGTGAGGAACGAACCGGGGGGAGGGTGCGGGGAAAGAGGGAGGAGAGGGAG
>WAAB01022158.1:28983-43025 GCA_013389865.1 Piaya cayana | reverse complement strand
GAGTTTTGACTCAAACCATCATATCCACATAGACAAAGAAATCAACAGAATAGTTCATTTTAGTCTACTGGTGAATGGAAATGATAATAGCACAGCCAGTGATGGCTTGTTCTTTGTCTATTTTATACTAGCTATATAGATGGAGACGTGTGTGTGACTGTAAAGGGTAGAGATGAGAAGAGCAAGGTGCAGTATTAAAGATGAAGGGTCCCGGTTTTGTTCCATAAACACAGGAAAACACAAGTCTGGCTGGTGGACCTCACATGTCAGGAGTCATGCAGGGTTTTTTAAATCACAGCCTGAATTTTGGAAGCGGCTGGGGGTAAGGCATAATTCAGATTAATTAGTCCCAGATACTTGTTGCCCTACTTCGTTACTGTTGGTGGTGGCAGCACTATGCATACCTCACCTGCATGTGAAGACACTGAGCTGTTTAATTTGCATTTTCTTCTCTACCTGCTGCCAGATATTCTGTCTCCAAGCCACTAAACTAGACACAAGAGGCATCAAACAGGAACAAAAAAACTTCATAATAATGTGAACCCCCACATGTGGGCATTTCAGGGAGAGCTGAGGGCAGGTGATAGCTCAGCAGATCTGCCTGGGTGGCTGATTCTTGCACAGCCATCCACACATTGCAGCAGAAGATGGACACTGTCCTGATGGTATGAGTCAGGGCAGAAAATCCTGCTTGTCCTTGGAAAATGTGACAAAATTATAGATTGCTGAAGCTGGCATTGGGATAAAATGTTGTTAGGGCGACTAAAACCTGCTGTGTAGCAACTCTGAGAAAACTCCAGTTTTCTGAAAATATCGTACTAGTCTCGCTGATACAGCCACATGAGATTATATGATCTGAGTGGTGTTTGAATTCTGAAAGCTGAATATTATGCCATTGTCTTAATTTGATCTTTCTCTCTGCTTTCTGGTTTCTCACCTTTTCCTTGGGCTCCAGTGCTTCTTCCAGGTTCCCCAGGGGTACAGATAACTGTTTTACTTTCAGCATCTCTCTCTTACCTAAAACAAAATAAAATGAGATTTGGGGCACTCTCTGGGAGGTGAAGTGTGGAAAACACTAAGGGATATACTTAATCCCTACTCAGCTGGTGTCTGAGAAAAACACAGAATGTTGTTGCTGCTATCAACATCTGACCAGGCTGCAAAACACAAGGACTGCAAACCCTATATATCAATGTTGGGAGATATGTACTCATGAAACCACACGTAATTAAGATTTTAATGCTCACATTGCAGAAGAAGTATATAACCTTCAGGAAATGCAGCCGAAAAATAGTATTTCTCAGATGTATAAGAGGAGAATGTAAAATATTGCTGGCTGCCTCTATAATGACTGATTCCAGTTGCAGATAAAGTTGACCTTTCCATAGAGATCTGCAGAATAAACCCAACAATATATTTTATACCTTTTGTCCTGGTATCAGAAGATACAAGCAACAACTGATTTACATTACAAAATTGAATGCCAACAGCTGCCTATGAAAGTACTTAGTAAAAGACATTGTTCATGAGCATCAGCTTTGCTTCCATGGTATAATCCTGCCAGAAGCCAAACACTCTGCAGTGGGAGCACCAAACCTTCAGTGCTTTATGAATTTATCTTATAATTGATGCAGAAAATGAGGGAAATGCAGATGACCAACTTCAGAGAGATTTAAATGAGATTGTTATGTGGTGGGATAAGAAAGATAAAGCAGAGTCCCTTTTCATGCCATTTCCACATTTGTGTAACCCTTGAAATGAATAGAATTGCTCTGATTTAAATGAGAAGAGGTTCAGACATAATCTGCTCCCTTATCTCAACAATGAGCCATTCAGATAGGCTGAACTGTGGATCTTCAAAAATGAAGATAACAGATTAATGCGAGTTTGTGCATGTATATTTTGGTGATTCTGATCCATATGTTGCTGCTGCTGAAGTTAATCATCACATTTGCAAGGCTATTGGCTATTATTTCCTGCCAGAATTGATCACAGGGGACATCTGTGCTCTGAAATAAGGGCTTAGCACTCTGGGCTCCTGTCCCGAGGTATTGTGGGACCTCTGGGGATTTTTCATGTCTTACCAGGAGATAATAATATTTTTGAATTGGGAGTCAGAGGGAGTAATTCTGAGAGTTTCTTCTGTTTCACCACATCATCCAGCTTGTTGTGAGCCAGCACCATTTCCACAGGGCCACCTGGCAGCACAAAATAATCAGTTGCAAGCATTGGCTTTTCCTATGTGGATCAATAATAAACAAAGAATTGCTCAAAGGCAAGTCCCTAGAAATATGGTGGAAATATCACAGATAGAGAGTGAATCAGTCTGATACTGCAGTGCTCGATCTGCTGTGATGTGATACTGGCAGGGGAACAGGGCATCACATGGTGTCCTGGGTGGTGGAAAAAGCTTCATACATCCCCAAATTGGTTTGTACTGAAATGTCATGGAATTTTATGCTGGATTAACCTCATTCCTACAGGGAACCACCTAATGGGATTGCACTTCAGCATGAAGACACAGGGTAAAAAACACCAGGACACCTTTCTCCTGAGGGCTGCTTGGTTTTCTGTGACCTGCCATGGTGTTAGAAGGACTATAAACTGTTGAGGGGTAGATTTAGACTAGGCAGAAGGAGGAATTTCTTCCCTATGAGGGTGGGGAGACACTGACACAGGTTGCCCAGGGAAGCTGTGGATGCTCCATCCCTGTAGGTGTTCAAGGCCACTTTGGATGGGGCTTGGGCAGCCTAATCAGTGGGAGGTGTCCCTGCCCATGGCAGGGGATTGGAACTGGGTGATCTTTAGGGTCCTTTCCAATCCAAACTATTCTAAAATTCTATGCTGACAGCACTGGTGGAAAACTTGGCACACTGCTTGTTGGGAGCTGCTCTGCTGCCATTCCCAGCAGCTATTACTTGCTCCATGTGCCTGAGATTTCCTTGTTGAAACAAGGTCATCAACAGGAATCCCACATCTATCTTTTTGTGTCTCATCTCAGAGTTCAGCAACATGAAAGACGTTGGTGTCTTTTTCAAATTTTTTTTTTCTCATTGGATCCTATGGCCTAGCCAACGCTATTGAAAACCTCCCTGCTCTGCACAGAGGATGGCTGAGAATGCACCCTGCAATGCTATTTTGTTTGCATGAAACCGTTCTGCATTTGCAAAATAATTCTGCTCAACCAACAGCATTCTTTGCATGCTGAAGAGTCCTAAGGCACTGCCTGGTACCCTTTGCCGAGCCTGTCACTGCAACAGGTGCCTCTGGACAGCCCTCCACTTGAAATGTGGGGCTTGATTTAGTTATCAGCCCAGATACTGCTGTCATGAGCAATCATCTTCAAAGCAGTGATAGGCAGAGCATCTGGGCCAAATTGTAGCATGATTACCTGACAAAGTCTTTAATAAAGACAATACTTTAGAGACACTTGGGTTGATTTTTTTTTTCTTTTTTAGATTTAATTTTAGCACAGCAGTACTGGAAACACACTCCCTGAGCCTTGCATGGGCCCATGAGTCAGGAAGGGGCTCTGGTTTGAAGGACAATTTCCTTTTGCTGTGCCTGGGAAAAGTAAACCTGGAAAAACAACCAAACACTTTAGAATGCATTTTCATTTTAATAATCTTAATTTATTAAAGGGTTACACACCCCACTGACCCCTGCAGCAGGGTAAAACCCCTGGCCCCTGGGGATGGATGCCAGGATGATGGGGTACGCATCCCACTGACCTCCTGCAGGGGTGATGAACACCCTGGTCCCTTGGGGATGGAGCCTAGGATGATGGGATACACATCGCACTGTCCTCCTGCAGGGGTTATGAGCCCCTTGGTTCCCTGGGGGTGGACCCCAGGATGACGAGGTACGTATCCCAGTATCTTCCTGCAGGGGTGATGAAACCCCTTGTCCCTTGGGGACGGACGCTGGGATGATGGGGGATGGACCCCAGGATGATGGGGTACACATGGCACTGCCCTCCTGCAGGGGTGGTAAACGGCCTGGTCCCTTGGGGTTGGAGCCTAGGATGATACGGTATGCATCCCACTGACCTCCTGCAGTGCATGATGCAGGAGGTACAAAGAGGAACTCTTTNGTAAAAAAAAAAAGTGTGCAATTCGCAGTTCATTTAAAGCCCCTTTGGAACAAGCGCTGCCTGCAAAGCGAGAACAGAAGATACAAACGACACACGGACAACATTTAAGGGACTTAAAAATACCCCGACGAGCCCGAGTTTCTCCCGAACAGCCTCACGTGGAGCCGCCTGGTCCCGGGCGGCCCGGGAACCTCCCGGGCGGGTCCTGCGGGCGCCGCCCCCTGGGATCCCCGCCCCGCCCGGGCCGCCCCCGCCGCTAGGAGCGAGGAGCCGGGACGGGGCTGCGCGGCCCCGGGGACGCCCGGTTCCCCTCCCGTTCCGTCCCCGCGAGGTGAGTGTGGATCCGGGGCTGCGGGGACGGGACGAGGGCTGCGAGGCCGCGGGAGGATGGGATCGCCGGGCACCGCGGGGAGCCTCCCAGGCACCCGCGGGATTCGGCTCCCGGGGGCTCCTGGGACTGCAGCGCTTCACATCCCCCTGGGTATCAGTGGGGTGTTCCCCCGGTAACCCTCTGCGTCCCCCGGGAATCTGAGGGGTTCAGCCCTCTGCAGGGGAGTCAGTAGGATGCGTACCCCATCACCCTGGGGTTCCATCCCCCGGGGACCAAGAGGATCCATCTCCCTGTAGGGGGGTCGGTGAGATGTGTGCACTGTCATCCCGGGGGCTCCATCCCCAAGGAACTACAGGGTTGCATCCCTCCTCCAGGAGGTCTTTGAGATGCTTACCCCATCATCATAGGGACTCCATCCTCCAGGGACCAGCAAGGTGCATGACTCCTGCAGGAGGTTAGTGGTATATGTACCACATCATCCTGTGGACTCCATCCCTGGGGGTTTGGTGGGATACATTCTGCCTGCAGGAGATCAGTGGGATGCACACCACATCGTTCTAGGGGCTCCAGCCCCTGGGTACTGGAGGAGTGCATCATCCCCTGAGGGAAGTCAGTGGGATGCGTACCCTGTCATCCTGTGGGCTCCATCCCCAGGGAACTAGAGGGGTGCACCCCTCCTACAGCAGGTCAGTGACATGAGTACCTCATCATCCTGGGGCTTTGTCCCCTGGATTTTGGTTGGGTGCATTCGACATGAAGCTGGTGGGGTGAAGGACTCCATGCCCAGGGGCTTGTAGGGTGCATCCCTTTGTGTATCAATGAACCAGACATCACTAGGGTCTGTCCTTCTGGGACTGGCAGGGTTTTCTTCCTCTGAGGATCAGTGTGACACATCCCCTGGTCTGGGAGCGCTTGTAGACTCTCTGCCCTGACTTTCCTCTGCTGACTCTGGGGTGTGTGTGGGGAGGGGTAGGGTCAGCTCCATCGTCTGCTGAGACACTTGGTGCCATCTACCCATGCTGTGGATTAGGTCATGTCATGACACTGCGTGTTACTGTCTTGCAGTGCAGCAGGGCCTGGGGATATGAACAAGAGGGGTGGCAGTCACATAAAAATAACCACCCCCCTTTCCCTGTATCCAGCAGTCTAATAAAATCAGACAGCATGAAACATCTGGCTGATATTTTTTCCCCCATAATCATCAGATAGTAGTTCTCTGTGTTATTAAATACTCCTGTCCACACAAAGCAGGCTGTGATATATGCAGTGTTGTAAGCCCAGGAGCAGTTATGGATGAGATACGTCAGAGGAAAACATGAAGAGCTGACCACAAACTCTGAAGTTAACTGTACTGCCTCTCCTTCAGGTAGCCTGGGGTATTGTCTTAAATCTGTCTTAGTTTGTAACTATCTGACCATTATATGTGGCTCTGATGCCCCTTTGAAGATGCCATAAAGCTATAAATGGGCTTAATATAGCCCATCCCATTAACCTCAGTGCTTTACCTCGGCAGCCTTTTAATGAACTGCAACACTCATGAATTCCTCTCAGCGGGCTGTCAGATCATCTCTGCTTCTGTCTGGAGAAAGCGCAGTTGGTCTGAGTGAGAGGATACATCCCTGAGCCACCTTAGCTCCCTTGTCCCTGGGTACTGTGGGAGTTGGTGGGGGACTAACACGAAGGGTAAGTGCAGTCTGGCCAACGCAGCAACTGTGGTTTCAAGCACCATCCCCAGCATCCCTGCACTTGTCTTTTGATTTTAGTAGAGCCATGAGGGCTCCTGGCAAAAGGGCACCAGGAATGGCTGTGAACAGATCTTGTTGGAACACTCAACTGCTTTGATCTAAGTTTCTCTGTCTTCATTTTAAGGCAAAATATAATGCTTATGCCCTCTACAACCTTCACTTTCATGTTCAAGATGCATATCCTTGCAAATATTGCACTAATCCCTCAAGATGACTCACAAACTTTGCCATTTGTGGAGTGACTTCTCTCCTTCTTGCACGAGTCTTGCACTGGACAAATTGTATTCTGGATTGCCAAAGCTCACAGTGCGCCTGCAGTATTATAGAGGTAATAATTTTCTGAAAAACAAAATGCTTGAATGCAAATAGAATGTAAAGTGTGTCTTTGATGTCTGTCTTCTTTAAAATTATTCAGTGCTTTGCCTGGAGGAAACCTATTTTTTCACTTCCATAAAATTCATGAACATTTTACAGAAGCAGGATGAGATTTATTTTTCTCCTTTTTGTTTAAAAGAAGAGCTAAAAGTCTTTATATTTTCATGACATAGGGTCTTTTTTGTGTGTCCTTTCTACAATGTTGATGGGATTGACTTGCAAGTAGATGTTTAGTCTGGTTTAGCAGCTCTTGAGTTGGCAAAGACTGTTGCCAGCAGCACTCCCAGGGGCATCGTAGGGCTGAGCCCAGCCTGGGAGGTGCAGGAGTCCCCAGACAGAAATCCAGACTAGTTCTCAACTGAGACAAACTAGGGAGAAAAGGTTAAAGTCCAAGTAGCATTGTAAAGTCTTTCTTAGGAATGCAGAGAGCTGCAGCTATTTCATTTGGCAGGTATCTACTGTGGAGCTCATTTGGCAATACCAGTGACATCAAACCTCGGTGTCGTAAGGGCCAAATTTAAAAGGTGTTGCGTGTCTTCATGATATTGCTGTGGGTGGCTTGCTAGCTTTTCAGTAGCTTTATGGAACCAAGAAACAGCTCTGGGCAGGAGTCTGGCTGGGTGCCAGACTGCACAGCGTGTGTTGCAAGGTAGGAAGAGACTTTAACGTAAGGTCCATCTGCCTCAGCTCATCTGTACAAGTGTTGTGAAATGTTTTGTTCAAGTTAAGTAAAACTCTTCTCTGCTTCCTGCCTTTGAAATCCAAATCATGACATCTGTGAAAAAATAACTTGCTTTTTTTGTTACTGTTTTAATTATAGTTTGCATACGCAGCACACTTTGTCTCTTGAAAGGTCAAGCTGACTTGCCTGAAATGAAAAGCTGAGGATTTTGTCTGAGAAATATATAAGTTCTTACAGTATAGGCACATTTCTAAATTGTTTCTGATTGTTATTAATAAAAGTAACTTTCTTTGCTATATTTATGCAAATTTCTATACTAAATAACATTTCTGAGTGTCATTACTGTCTTCAGTGTAGGGCTTGTTGTTTATCTCCTGCAGGTGTTAATAGGTCTTCTGCAGATCATGATTACCTTAAATGGGTTCAAACCACTAATAAACTCAATTAGACAAATGCAAAATTAAACAAAAAAACCCCTAAGTTTTAACTGGCAACATTAAGTCAGGAAATGCAGAGGCTGAGGCTCCAACAGCAATATAAACTTGGCTGCAACACACATCCTGTAAGCTCTTTTATGGCATACATCTCATAATGTAAACAGGAATAAGCATGTAGATTAATGTATGCAGAGAGAGAGTAGAAAAGAGTCTTTTTCTGAATTTGATCCTGTTGTCCACTAGACAGCTGGTTCTTACACAGACCTGGGGAAAGCCTGGTGCTGCCTTACGCTGTGCTGGGCAGTGCGTCCAGCACTGCCACCCCGTTGCTAATGGAGTGAAAACAACAGTGAATGAGTAATTCAGGCTTTGTTTCTGTTGAAACAATACCATTGTAGTGAACTGCATTTTGTTCCCAAACGTCTGTGAGTTGTACTATTTATGATCATTATGCATCGCCTCTTTCGTTTTTCCCAAGCAGCATGTCTGGCCCTGCTGGGGCTCCTGGTTTTGTAATGAAGTGGCTGCACTGTGGTGAGTCTCAGCTTTCTTCTTGTATTACCCATGCATTACAGTAACAGCTCTCCTGGCTAATTTTAACTAGATCATATACAAAAGTGATTACATGAATGTTGTATTTTAATACAGATCTGCAATGGACCAAGCAGTATTGCTCTTTGTATTATGTTGCCTTAATTAAAAACGATGATATTAATGCATTTCACTAAATTGATAAATTTAGCCTGAAGGTCAAATAGTCTAGTCTGACTTTCACCATGTCACAAGACATTATGTCTTATGCAGTTACCACTCTACTGAGCTGGAGATTTGCATGCAATGTGGTGTCATTTAGGGCAAAGTCTGTGGTCCTTCAGCAGCAGCTTCCAACAATGACAGAGGTTGTTTGGGTGAATAAAATTAATTTGTAGTTACTCTCTAAGATAAAGTAATTATCCTTTTCAGTTTAAAAAGGGGTCCTAATCTAGCATCAATACCCAGATATTGCTGCCTTGCTTTGACATTGTAAAGCTTTGCAAGGGAGATGAGAACAGCAGTAATTTTGCAATCTAATACTTCTGTTATACCTGCCTAATTGCGCTGGCTCCTCTTTGGTGCAATCTCCCAGAGACACTGCTAGAGCACTGTGGTAAGCCATGCCAATTGTGCTTTAATTTAATTACTGTTTTATTTGGCCACCATTTTATTAACTTTCTCTGCAGTGTTAGACCATTTGCAAAGGGGATTAGTACCTGGGTGGTTTGCAGCATTTATTCTGTGTGCTTAATCTAAATTCCTCTTGAAATTGAATTGTTAAACTAATTTGACAAAACTTTGAAACTACGGCAAGGCTGCTTTTGATAATTGATTTTTTTTTTCAAGGAACTGTGCTTATTAAAGTTATCATGATTCACACAGTCAGAATGGTTCAGATCCAACAGAGTGTCTGGATCCCACTGGGTTTTATATTTGACTGGTTTTGCTTCATGAGAAGTGAATGTAGGCACCACTCTGGGGCCCACTATGGGCAACCAGGGCCAGTTGTCATCTGTCAGCTCTCAAAAATGAAGCAATACGTGTGAGGAATTGTGCTGAAGTAGTTACCAGAAAGAACAGCATTGAAAAATGAGAAAAGCATAGAAAATGGCCTCTCATTACATTAAAGAGTTTTGAAACTTCTGCCATTCTGCAAAAAAACCCAAACCCCTGTAATTTTACAGAGTAGAGCCATCTTCCCTGTCCGACTGGGAAAGAGACCAATTCAATGTTATATTTTAATCATATACAACACAACGACTTTTGCTGTGCTGTTTAAAATCCAACCTCTTTCAACCTGTGTTCTGATGGGATGTTTTCATCCAAAAAGGACTGCTGAGGTTGATGAGAGCAGTCTGAAAAAGCAACTCTAACCTTCCTTCCTGACACTTCAATAGTGACATCCACTGTGGGAAACAGGGCATAAATGCATTAACACTTGTCACTGGGAAGAAAAATTGTCTCCATGAGGGGAACCAGAAGAGAGTGATTCTTAGATTCATGATACAAATTGGTTCATTATTTATTTCAATCAAAGTCTGTAGGTGCTGTTATAATGAAAAATTAAAGCGCACTTTGCAGAATGTGTGCAAGCCTACACCATGTCATTCCCAAAGCCTTCCCTGACCTACAAAACAGAGGAGATCTTTGATGCTCACATCACTCTGTGCAAAGTTTCAGACAAACAAGCTTTACCTAGAAGTTTCACAGAAGTAGACCTTATTAAAATAGACACTGAACGTACTCTGTTCACTGTTACCTTCCAGGGAAAACATCATGCCATTGCCTCTAACACATCTGCACAAGAGCAACCCAGCTGCTTGGTCGTCTCTAAGTAATTCCAGGTTCTCTAGATATCATCTTACCAGTGCTATTGTTGCATTGCAAGTTGTCTGTAAGTTTAGTAAGTTAGCAGTGCTCTTGTCTTCTGAACCTCCAAGGCAGACAGGTAAAATACGGTCTGTGCCCTACTGGAGCAGGGTTTCTGCATGCTTCCAGCTGTCCACAAATATAACAGCTAAATAATAAATAAATAAATAAATCGGTACTTGTGATCTGACTGCAGGAAGGGGTTAACACGCTACTGCTTCTCTCTTTGCCCACAGCAAAAGCAATTGTCTAGTTGCATGGGTAATAAATTCTAGCTTCAGTAACATGTTCTGTATTTTGCCAGTTGTGGTGGTCTTGGGATGACCAAGAGGTGATCTGTTGGGATATTTATATATTTCTTAATTAAACTAAAGATCAAAAAGAGAATTAAGAATTGTATGAGTTTTGAGAGAGCTTCTGTTGAAAGTCTGTACTAAAACACAAGCCCCAACAGCTTTGCTTACTTAACGCAAGCCTAACGCTCTGATGCAAGTGGTGCTGCTCCAGCAGCTCTTTGTTTTTCTCTGTGCTGGTGGAGGAGGGTGAAGGGGAACCATGACACCCACCTCTGCTCATTTTAGTGCCTGGCTGCTGGCTCATCAGTTTTAATCGGGACTGATGGGAGCTCTGATGGTCACTGACCTCTAATTAAAGACTGAAGCCCCTGTCAGATGACAATTGAGACAGGTATTAAACATTAAACATTAAACATTAACCAGCTGTTTGGCTTTAAAAATATGAATCCTAGTTTTATTATTTTTTTTACTCATTTTACCTAGTATGCCTGGGTTTGAAGGACTTGAGATGTTAATGAGTTAGAGCTAACCATCTCGTGGTCATTCGTATTCCAAATCTGTAGTGCCAGTTTCCAGCTTTCAAGCTCTCCTCTCAGGTATTTCTGCTAGGAACATGCGTACCATGTTTACTGAGGAATACAAACATGTGAGTGGGCTGGTTTCACATTAACTTCCAGTTTCACTTCCAGGCTCCCTGCAGCATAGGCTCTATTACCCATCTTCCCCACCCTTTACTCTTCTAGTCTTTGCAACAGAAAAGGAAAGCATCGCATCCAGAGGTGCATTATATGGAGCAGCCTTCCTCCATAGGAGTTGTATGTAGATCCTCCCCTTCTCAGCGTGAGGAAGTGAGCAGAGAGACATCTTTGTTGGTATGATGGGGTTCAGGCTTTGGGATGAGATGTGGCATATCCTATTCCAGCAGCAGTCCATCTCCCCTCTTGTATGTAGTAACAGATATCCTCTTCTTTCTCCTCTGAATAAACACAGAAACATTTTTGTATGGGAAATCTGTCTCTTAGCTCAGCTGGACGTAAATAAATGCAACAAACAAATGGGTGGCACTGCTCCAAAATGTACAGTAATGCCAGCTGGTGTGCTGTCACTGCTGTCAGGTGCAGGGCTGTGGGGAGCAGGGTGTGATGGACTTGTCCTGGCCCACAGCCTTGTCTTTCAGTCCATCAAAGGATTTAAACCTCCCTGCAGTGAGTAGTCTGAAGTGCTGTGAATCACAGCTCCTGGATAGTTAGGATAGAAGAGACTTGCTGGGTCACCTAGCCCTTTGCTTTGCTTTCAGAAGGATCCTTCCTAATTAAAGCATGACTGGTGATTGCAAGATGTCTTGTTTGGGTGGTTTAATAAAGCGCCATCCTCTCTGCAAGAAGTGAAAGTGTTTTTACTAACGTGGCTCTGATTCAAATGTTTGTGGTTATGTTTGCATTGATCATACAGAGAATGCACACATTTTTTTTTCTTGGCATGTTTAAGCTCTTTTTTTCCTTCCTGCTGTATTTGTTCCACTAAACACTATGTGATAGAAATTGCTTGGTGTGTAATTGCCTGTCACTCCTCAAGCGCTATTTTACAATACAGAGATGTATGAATTAAAATGTTTTTCCCCCTCCAATTAACTTTGATACTGGAGGGTGAGATATTAGTAGTTGTCTGGAGAACATTCTACTAAATCATTTGGTACTTTACACATTTATTTACATTTATATATACTCTAAGTGAAAAGCAATGGCCTGTAGATACAACTGAAGAAGAGAGCATTCATTGTCAGAGCTGTATGGCTGGCTGGCAGGTGCTGCAGGCATGGATGGGAGCTCCAGTCTGATGAGTGTGATATCACCCATTGTACACTGGCAAAGAGACAACAGCTGCCCTCTTGTCATGTGTATCTTGGGACCTGAGGTAGGGAAAAGTTTAGATATCACAGCTGCACTGTCCCAGATGAACAAATTCTGGATGTTTATTTGTTAGTCCTGAGACTCACATCTACATGGTTCTTTCAAGAATGTGGGCAAGCATAAAAAATGGCATCTCAGCTTGAGACACATGTAAACTCACCGGAACTGATATTTGTTGTTTGAAGTGGGCCTTGAATACAATACTGGCTTTTCAGTTTGTACAGAGACTTCAAAAAAATGGAATCTGTGAGTAGAAAGTCTTGCCTTGAAACAGCCTGCTTTGTGATTAATGATTTTATCTGGTGCCTTTCAATACCACCTGAGATCAGATGAGATGATAGCTCAGAGGCAACAACTCTGATGGGGTACAGGAAACGTTACTGGTTGGAAGATACGATGTGACATCTTTTCATGTCTCTCCTCAGCTTCACTGGGGATAATTCTGCCTCAGGGTGGGGATGGCCATAAATCTGATAGAGCTTGGATTAGATACCAACTAAATTACGTACTTAATCTAGAGTGTGTGAAATGATTCATTTGGATCTTGTAAGCATGTAAAGAACTAATAAAAAAAATTAGGAGACTTTATGAACTTTATGTACTATTAGGTAGTCAAGACAGTGGGTGTTACTTATGCTATTGGCACTGATACTGCCAAGGACTTGTATTCATAGGACTATACCTGGACCCATTGCTTTCTGTTGTGGGTGGGAGGGAGAGGTCTGCAACTTGTTCTACTGACTGATGCTAAGATCAATTACATTATTATTATTATTTTTTTTAATTGTTAGACAACACTTGCACTCGCTGAAGGCTCGAAACAAAACATAAACGCATGTTAGTCTGTCAAAACTGAAATTCAGCTTTTCTGCGGAAGACCTAATATTTGCCTTAAAAACACCCGGTTTCAGTTTGGTCTGTAGTTGCCTGGAGTTTGTCTGTCTACACAGACTTCTGAAAGTGGCTGATAGGTCAAGTCCATTGTGCAAGGTGTGAGTGTCAACACTTGTGTAAGTTGTGTTAAGTGTCAACATCCCTTTTTTTGCAGGGAAAAAAGTGATCTACTGGGACCAGTTTCTGCTCAAGCCAGAGCAAACCTGGAACAAAACCCTGTGGCTTTTACAGTCTTTTTTTTTCCAGCTCCCACTTCTATTTATTTTATGAAGCTGCTTGCACTACAGCAGCATTTTGAGCTTCCTCCACCACAAACAGAGACTTTCTGTTTGCTAGGAGGTGCAGCTGCAAGCTATGTTGGCAGTCTATGTTGAGGGGCAAACTGCAGTTCCAGTTGACATGAGGCAATTTTTGTGTCTTAAATAAGGACTTATGTAAATGAAATCCTATTAGAGTGTTTATGGAAGACCTTCTGCTTTATACATGGTGTGTCAGGGGTGTTCACAAGCTTGCAAGCATTTTGGGAAGGTGACTCTTCAAAACAGCATCTTTTATCTCCTTCCCAGGACTGCTCAGCAGGTTCTGTGTTCCCCTTAACCGTGGCCAAATTTTGAGGGATGCCTGAGAAAAATGGTTTGGCTTATGTTGATTGTGATGGTTTGAGTCAAAACTTTCCCAAAACCCTCACAGCGTCCGCAGCCCCTCCTTTCTTCCAACCCCCCACCCTGCTGTACAAGCCCAAGGGAGAAAAGGTAGGAGGAAAGAAAGGCTGAAAATACTGAAAACAAGCAGATTGAAACTAAGTGATTATATATAATGTATTAATACTAATATGCAACTAAAATACTACATATACAATAATCAGAGAATAAGAGC